>CM033751.1:10545262-10810759 GCA_019671005.1 Hibiscus mutabilis | reverse complement strand
GTCTTTTGAATATGGTTATACAACTTAACCTCAATTTTAGAACTTTAAATATGATTAAATCAAATTTTATGACTTAAAATATTTAGTTATGGGCTTTTGAACTTGATTATACAGCTTAACCTCAATTTTAGAACTTTTTACTCGGCTAAAATTCCAGCTTGTCCAGAGTGAAGCCCATTTTGACATGTACGCCTTAAACCCAACAAAACGGCCACAAAATAAGATTAATTCAAATTTCATGAGTAAAAATATTTGATTATGGGCTACGAAATATGATTATATAGATTAAACTAATTCTCCTAAATTTTTAATCGGTTAAAATTCCAATGGGTCTACTGTAAAGCCCAAAGCCCATTTAGACATGCACGTCTTAAACCCCAAAAAACGGCCAAAAAATAAGATTAAATCACATTTTATGACTTAAAATATTTAGTTATGGGCTTTTGAAAATGATTATACAACTTAACCTCAATTTTAGAACTTTTTACTAGGTTAAAATTCTAATGGGTCCATTGTGAAGCCCATTTAGATATGCAGCCCCCAATAAAACGAATGAAAAATAAGATTAAATCAAATTTTATGACTTAAAATATTTAGTTATGGTGTTTTGAATATGATTATACAACTTAACCTCAATTTTAGAAATTTTACTCGGTTAAAATTCCAACGGGTCCACTGTGAAGCCCATTTAGACATGCACGCCTTAAACCCTAATAAAACGACTGAAAAATATTATTAAATCAAATTTCATGACTTAAAATATTTAGTTATGGGCTTTTGAACTTGATTATACATCTTAAACTCAATTTTAGAACTTTTTACTAAGTTAAAATTCTAACGGGTCCACTGTGAAGCCCATTTAGATATGCAAGCCCCCAATAAAACGAACGAAAAATAAGATTGAATCAAATTTTATGACTTAAAATATTTATTTATGGGCTTTTGAACATGATTATATTGCTTAACCTCAATTTCAAAAATTTTTTTCTCGGTTAAAATTCCAACGGGTCCACTGTGTATCCTATTAGACTTGCACGCCTTAAACCCCATTAAAACGGCCAAAAAACAAGATTAAATCAAATTTTATGACTTAAAATATTTCGTTATGGGCTTTTGAACTTGATTATACAGTTTAAACTCAATTTTTAGAACTTTTTACTAGGTTAAAATTCCAACGGGTCCATTTAGATGAAGCCCATTTAAACATGCACGCCTTAAAACCCAAAAAACGAATAAAAAAAATTATTAAATCAAATTTTATGACTTAAAATATTTAGTTATGGTTTTTGAACATGATTATACAACTTAACCTCAATTTTAGAACTTTTTTTTCTTTGGTTAAAATTCCAACGGGTCCACTTGTAAGCCCATTTAGACATGCACGCCTTAAACCCCAAAAACGGCCAAAAAAAGATTAAATCAAATTTTATGACTTAAAATATTTATTTATGGGCTTTTGAAAATGATTATACAACTTAACCTCAATTTTAGAAATTTTTACTAGGTTAAAATTCCAACGGTCCACTATGAAGCCCATTTAGATATACAAACCCCCCAAACCCAAAAAAAACGAAAAAATAAGATTAAATCAAATTTTATGACTTAAAATATTTAGTTATGGTCTTTTGAATATGATTATACAACTTAACCTCAATTTTAGAACTTTTTACTAGGTTAAAATTCCAACGGGTCCACTATGAAGCCCATTTAGACATGCACGCCTTAAACCCCAATAAAAAAAACGAAAAATAAGATTAAATCAAATTTTATGACTTAAAATATTTAGTTATGGGCTTTTGAACTTGATTATACAACTTAACCTCAATTTTAGAACTTTTTGTGCTAAAAAATTAAAATTCCAACGGGTCCACTTTATGAAAGCCCATTTAGACATGCACGCCTTAAACCCCAAAAAAACGGCAATTTTAGAAAATAAGATTAAATCAAATTTTATGACTTAAAATATTTAGTTATGGGCTTTTGAAACATGATTATACAACTTAACCTCAATTTTAGAACTTTTTACTAGGTTAAAATTCCAACGTGTCCATTATGAAGCCCATTTTGACATGCACGCCTTAAACCCAACAAAACGGCCAAAAAAAAAGATTAAATCAAATTTTATGACTTAAAATATTTGATTTATGGGCTTTTGAAATATGATTATATAGATTAAACTCAATTTTAGAACTTTTTACTCGGTTAAAATTCCAATGGGTCCAACTATAAAAGCCCATTTAGACATGCACGCCTTAAACCCAAAAAACGGACACAAAAAATAAGATTAAATCAAATTTTATGACTTAAAATATTTAGTTATGGGCTTTTGAATATGATTATATAGCTTAACCTCTAATTTTAAAACTTTTTACTCGGTTAAAATTCCAACGGGTCCACTTGTAAAGCCCATTTAGACATGCACGCCTTAAACCCCAAAAAACGGCCAAAAAAATAAGATTAAATCAAATTTTATGACTTAAAATATTTAGTTATGGGCTTTTGAAAATGATTATACAACTTAACCTCAATTTTAAAACTTTTACTATTAAAAATCCAACGGGTCCACTTGTGAAGCCCATTTAGATATGCAAGCCAATAAAATGACTTAAAATATTTAGTTATGGTCTTTTGAAAATAAGATTAAATCAAATTTTATGACTTAAAATATTTAGTTATGGTATTTTGAATATGATTATACAACTTAACCTCAATTTTAGAACTTTTTACTCAGTTAAAATTCCAACGGGTCCACTATGAAGCCCATTTAGATATGCAAGCCCCAAAAAAAACGAACAAAAATAAGATTAAATCAAATTTTATGACTTAAAATATTTAGTTATGGGTTTTTGAATATGATTATACAGATTAAACTCTCAATTTTAGAACTTTTTACTCGGTTAAAATTCCAACGGGTCCACTGTAAAGCCCATTTAGACATGCACGCCTTAAACCCCAATAAAACGACCAAAAAATAAGATTAAATCAAATTTTATGACTTAAAATATTTAGTTATGGGCTTTTGAACATGATTATACAGCTTAACCTCAATTTGAAAACTTTTTACTAGGTTAAAATTCCAACGGGTCCACTATAAAGCCCATTTTGACATGCACGACTTAAACCCCAAAAAAATGGCCATAAAATAAGATTTAATCAAATTTTATGACTTAAAAAATTTATTTATGGGCTTTTGAACATGATTATACAGTTTAACCTCAATTTTAGAACTTTTTAATTAGTTAAAATTCCAACGGTCCACTATAAAGCCCATTTAGATATGCAAGCCCCAAACCCCAAAAAACGAATGAAAAATAAGATTAAATCAAATTTTATGACTTAAAATATTTATTTTATAGGCTTTTGAAAATGATTATACTTTTGAACATGATTATACAGTTTAACCTCAATTTTAGAACTTTTTACTCGGTTAAAATTCCAAAGGGTCTATTTTAAATCCCATTTAGACATGCACGCCTTAAACCCAAAAAAAACGGCCGAAAAATAAGATTAAATAATATTTTAGGACTTAAAATATTTAGTTATGGGCTTTTGAATATGATTATATAACTTAAACCTCAATTTTAGAAATTTTTACTAGGTTAAAATTCCAAATTCCAACAGTCACTATAAAGCCCATTTAGACATGCACGCCTTAAACCCCAACAAAAAAGACAAAAAATAAGATTAAATCAAATTTTATGACTTAAAATATTTAATTATATGCTTTTGAATATGATTATATAGCTTAACTTCAATTTTAGAACTTTTTACTCGGTTAAAAGTCCAACTGGTCCACTATAAACCCATTTAGACATACACGCCTTAAACCCCAAAAAAACGGCCAAAATAAGATTAAATCAAATTTTTTGATGACTTAAAATATTTATTTATGGGCTTTTGAAAATGATTATACAACTTAACCTCAATTTTAGAACTTTTTACTCGGTTAAAATTCCAACGGGTCCATTGTGAAGCCCATTTAGACATGCAAGCCCTAAACCCAAAAAAAAACGAAAAAAAAATAAGATTAAATCAAATTTTATGACTTAAAATATTTAGTTATGGTCTTTTGAATATGATTATACAACTTAACCTCAATTTTAGAACTTTTTACTCGGTTAAAATTCCAACGGGTCCACTATGAAATTTAGATATGCACGCCTTAAACCCCAATAAAACGAAAAAAAAAATAAGATTAAATCAAATTTTATGACTTAAAATATTTAGTTATGGTCTTTTGAATATGATTATACAACTTAACCTCAATTTTAGAACTTTTTACTCGGTTAAAATTCCAACGGTCCACTTGTGAAGCCCATTTAGATATGCAAGCCCCAAAAAAAAAAACGAAAAAATAAGATTAAATCAAATTTTATGACTTAAAATATTTAGTTATGGTCTTTTGAATATGATTATACAACTTAACCTCAATTTTAGAAATTTTTACTCGGTTAAAATTCCAACGGGTCCACTATGAAAGCCCATTTAGACATGCACGCCTTAAAACCCCAAAAAAAACCAAAAAAAAATAAGATTAAATCAAATTTTATGACTTAAAATATTTAGTTATGGGCTTTTGAACTTGATTATACAGCTTAAACTCAATTTTAGAACTTTTTACTCGGTTAAAATTCCAACGGGTCCACTATGAATCCCATTTAAACATGCACGCTTAAAACCCAAAAAAACGGCCAAAAAAAAAAGATTAAATCAAATTTTATGACTTAAAATATTTATTTATGGCCTTTTGAACATGATTATATAACTTAACCTCAATTTTAAAACTTTTTATCTCGTTAAAAAAATTCCAACGGGTCCACTATAAAGCCCATTTAGACATGCACGCCTTAAACCCCAAAAAAACGGCCAAAAATAAGATTAAATCAAATTTTATGACTTAAAATATTTAGTTATGGGCTTTTGAAAATGATTATACAACTTAACCTCAATTTTAGAACTTTTTACTAGGTTAAAATTCCAACGGGTCCACTATGAAGCCCATTTAGACATGCACGCCTTAAACCCCAACGAAACGAAAAAAAAAGATTAAATCAAATTTTATGACTTAAAATATTTAGTTATGGTCTTTTGAATATGATTATACAACTTAACCTCAATTTTAGAACTTTTTACTTGGTTAAAATTCCAACGGGTCCACTTGTGAAGCCCATTTAGACATGCACGCCTTAAACCCCAAAAAAACGAATGAAAAAAATAAGATTAAATCAAATTTTATGACTTAAAATATTTAGTTATGGGCTTTTGAAAATGATTATACAACTTAACCTCAATTTTAGAACTTTTTACTTGGGTTAAAATTCCAACGGGTCCACTGTGAAGCCCATTTAGATATGCAAGCCCCCCAATAAAACGAAAAAAAAATAAGATTAAATCAAATTTTATGACTTAAAATATTTAGTTATGGGCTTTTGAATATGATTATACAACTTAACCTCAATTTTAGAACTTTTTACTAAAAATTCCAACGGGTCCACTTATAAATACAAAGCCCATTTAGACATGCACAAATTTAAACCCCAAATAAAAATGGCCAAAAAATAAGATTAAATCAAATTTTATGACTTAAAATATTTAGTTATGGGCTTTTTAAAATGATTATACAACTTAACCTCAATTTTAGAACTTTTTTACTAGGTTAAAATTCCAACGGGTCCACATTGAAGCCCATTTAGACATGCAAGCCCCTTAAAAAAAAAAACGAAAAAAAATAAGATTAAATCAAATTTTATGACTTAAAATATTTAGTTATGGTCTTTTGAATATGATTATACAACTTAACCTCAATTTTAGAACTTTTTACTAGGTTAAAATTCCAACGGGTCCACTAAAGAAGCCCATTTAGATATGCAAGCCCCCCCAATAAAACGAACAAAAAATAAGATTAAATCAAATTTTATGACTTAAAATATTTAGTTATGGTCTTTTGAATATGATTATACAACTTAACCTCAATTTTAGAACTTTTTAATCGGTTAAAATTCCAATGGGTCCACTATAAAGCCCATTTTAGACATGCACGCCTTAAACCCCAAAAAAAACCAAAAAAATAAGATTAAATCAAATTTTATGACTTAAAATATTTAGTTATGGGCTTTTGAATATGATTATACAACTTAACCTCAATTTTAGAACTTTTTACTCGGTTAAAAAATTCCAACGGGTCCATTTAGAATGAAACCCATTTTAGACATGCACGCCTTAAACCCAAAAAATGGCCAAAAAATAAGATTAAATCAAATTTTATGACTTAAAATATTTATTTATGGGCTTTTGAAAATGATTATATAACTTAACCTCAATTTTAGAAAACTTTTTTTACTAACTTTAAAAAATTCCAACGGGTCCACTTGTGAAGCCCATTTAGATATGCAAGCCCCAATAAAACGAACGAAAAATAAGATTAAATCAAATTTTATGACTTAAAATATTTAGTTATGGTCTTTTGAATATGATTATACAACTTAACCTCAATTTTAGAACTTCTTACTCGGTTAAAATTCCAACGGGTCCACTGTGAAGCCCATTTAGATATGCAAGCCCCCAATAAAACGAACAAAAAATAAGACTAAATCAAATTTTATGACTTAAAATATTTAGTTATGGTCTTTTGAATATGATTATACAACTTAACCTCAATTTTAGAACTTTTTACTCGGTTAAAATTCCAACGGGTCCATTGTGAAGCCCATTTAGATATGCAAGCCCCCAATAAAACGAACGAAAAATAAGATTAAATCAAATTTTATGACTTAAAATATTTAGTTATGGTCTTTTGAATATGATTATACAACTTAACCTCAATTTTAGAACTTTTTACTTGGTTAAAATTCCAACGGGTCCACTTTGAAGCCCATTTAGACATGCACGCCTTAAACCCCAAAAAACGAAAAAAAAAAAATAAGATTAAATCAAATTTTATGACTTAAAATATTTAGTTATGGTCTTTTGAAATATGATTATACAACTTAAACTCAATTTTAGAACTTTTTACTCGGTTAAAATTCCAACGGGTCCATTTAGTGAAAGCCCATTTAGACATGCATCCTTAAACCCCCAAAAAAAATAAAAAAAAAAAGATTAAATCAAATTTTATGACTTAAAATATTTAGTTTATGGGCTTTTGAAATGATGATTATACAACTTAACCTCAATTTTAGAACTTTTTACTCGGTTAAAATTCCAACGGTCCACAAATGAAGCCCATTTTGACATGCACGCCTTAAACCCAACAAAACGAAAAAAATAAGATTAAATCAAATTTTATGACTTAAAAATATTTGATTATGGGCTTTTGAAATATGATTATATAGATTAACCTCAATTTTAGAAAATTTTACTAGGTTAAAATTCCAACGGGTCCACTATAAAGCCATTTAGACATGCACGCCTTAAAAACCCAACAAAACGGAACAAAAAAAGATTAAATCAAATTTTATGACTTAAAATATTTAGTTATGGGCTTTTGAATATGATTATATAACTTAACCTCAATTTTAAAACTTTTTACTCGGTTAAAATTCCAACGGGTCCACTATAAAGCCCATTTAGACATGCACGCCTTAAACCCCAACAAAATGCCAAAAAATAAGATTAAATAAAATTTTATGACTTAAAATATTTAGTTATGGGCTTTTGAAAATGATTATACAACTTAACCTCAATTTTAGAACTTTTTACTCTTTAAAATTCCAACGGGTCCATTATGAAGCCCATTTAGATATGCAAAACCCCAAAAAACGAAAAAAAAAATAAGATTAAATCAAATTTTATGACATAAAATATTTAGTTATGGTCTTTTATATATGATTATACAACTTAACCTCAATTTTAGAACTTTTTACTCGGTTAAAATTCCAACGGTTCACTATGAAGCCCATTTAAACATGCACGCCTTAAACCCCATTAAAACGACCGAAAAATAAGATTAAATCAAATTTTATGACTTAAAATATTTAGTTATGGCCTTTTAAACATGATTATACTGCTTAACCTCAATTTCAAAACTTTTTTTCTTGGTTAAAATTCCAATGGATCCACTATAAAGCCCATTTAGACGTGCACTTCTTAAACCCCAAAAAATAAGATTAAATCACATTTTATGACTTAAAAGATTTATTTATGGGCTTTTGAAAATGATTATACAGCTTAACCTCAATTTTATAGCTTTTTATTTAAAAAAATTCCAACGGGTCCACTATGAAGCCCATTTAGATATACAAGCCCCCAATAAAACGAACGAAAAATAAGATTAAATCAAATTTTATGACTTAAAATATTTAGTTATGGTCTGTTGAATATGATTATACAACTTAACCTGAATTTTAGAACTTTTTACTAGGTTAAAATTCCAACGGGTCCACTGTGAAGCCCATTTAGACATGCAAGCCCCAACCCAAAAAACGAATAAAAAAAAATAAGATTAAATCAAATTTTATGACTTAAAATATTTAGTTATGGGCTTTTGAACTTGATTATACAGCTTAAACTCAATTTTAGAACTTTTTACTCGGTTAAAATTCCCAACGGGTCCACTATGAATCCCATTTAGACATGCATGCCTTAAACCCCAATAAAACGAAAAAAAAATAAATTAAATCAAATTTTATGACTTAAAATATTTAGTTATGGGCTTTTTTGAATATGATTATACAACTTAAACTCAATTTTAGAACTTTTTACTCGGTTAAAATTCCAACGGGTCCACTTTGAAAGCCATTTTGACATGCACGCCTTAAACCCCAAACAAAACGGCAAAAAAAATAAGATTAAATCAAATTTTATGACTTAAAATATTTGATTATGGGCTTTTGAATATGATTATATAGATTAAACTAATTTTAGAAAATTTTTAATCGGTTTAAAATTCCAATGGGTCCACTATAAAGCCCATTTAGACATGCACGCTTTAAACCCAAAAAAACGACAAAAAAAAAGATTGAATCAAATTTTATGAGTTAAAACATTTGATTATGGGCTTTTGAATATGATTATATAGCTTAACCTCAATTTCAAAACTTTTTACTCGGTTAAAATTCCAACGGGTCCACTGTAAACCCATTTAGACATGCACGTCTTAAACCTCAAAAAATGGCCAAAAAATAAGATTAAATCATACTTTATGACTTAAAAGATTTATTTATGGGCTTTTGAAAATGATTATATAGCTTAACCTCAATTTTAACTCTTTTTACTATGTTAAAATTCCAACGGGTCCACTGTGAAGCTCACATAGATATACAAGCCCCCAATAAAACGAACGAACAATAAGATTAAATCAAATTTTATGACTTAAAATATTTAGTTATGGTATTTTGAATGTGATTATACAACTTAACCTCAATTTTAGAACTTCTTACTCGGTTAAAATTCCAACGGGTCCACTATGAAGCCCATTTAGATATGCAAGCCCCCAATGAAACGAACGAAAAATAAGAGTAAATCAAATTTTATGACTTAAAATATTTGGTTATGGTCTTTTGAATATGATTATACAACTTAACCTCAATTTTAGAACTTTTTACTCGGTTAAAATTCCAACGGGTCCACTGTGAAGCCCATTTAGACATGCACGCCTTAAACCCCAAAAAAAAAAAAAAAAAATAAGATTAAATCAAATTTTATGACTTAAAATATTTAGTTATGGGCTTTTGAATATGATTATACAACTTAACCTCAATTTTAGAACTTTTTACTCGGTTAAAATTCCAACGGGTCCACCATATGAAGCCCATTTAGACATGCAAGCCTTAAACCAATAAAAAAATGGCGAAAAATAAGATTAAATCAAATTTTATGACTTAAAATATTTAGTTATGGTCTTTTGAAATGATTATACAACTTAACCTCAATTTTAGAACTTTTACTCGGTTAAAATTCCAACGGGTCCATTATGAAGCCCATTTAGATATGCAAGCCTTAAAAAAAAAATGAAAAAATAAGATTAAATCAAATTTTATGACTTAAAATATTTAGTTATGGTCTTTTGAATATGATTATACAACTTAACCTCAATTTTTTAGAACTTTTTACTAGGTTAAAATTCCAACGGGTCCACTATGAAGCCCATTTAGACATGCACGCCTTAAACCCCAAAAAACGAATGAAAAATAAGATTAAATCAAATTTTATGACTTAAAATATTTAGTTATGGGCTTTTGAATATGATTATACAACTTAACCTCAATTTTAGAACTTTTTACTCTGGTTAAAATTCCAACTTGTCCACTGTGAAGCCCATTTAGACATGCACGCCTTAAACCCAAAAAACGGCCAAAAAATAAGATTAAATCAAATTTTATGACTTAAAATATTTAGTTATGGGCTTTTTTGAATATGATTATATAGATTAAACTAATCAATTTTAAAACTTTTAATCGTTAAAATTCCAACCCAAAGTTTAGACATGCAAAAAACCCCAAAAATAAGCCCATTTAGACATGCACGGGCTTTTAAACCCCAAAAATTTTAGAACTTTTTACTAACCAACGGGTCCACTAAAATAAGATTAAAAACCCTAAATATTATTAAATCAAATTTTATGACTTAAAATATTTAGTTATGGGCTTTTGAACTTGATTATACATCTTAAACTCAATTTTAGAACTTTTTACTCGGTTAAAATTCCAACGGGTCCACTATGAAGCCCATTTAGACATGCACGCCCCCTAAACCCCAATAAAACGAAAAAAAAAAAAGATTATTAAATCAAATTTTATGACTTAAAATATTTAGTTATGGGCTTTTGAATATGATTATACAGCTTAACCTCAATTTTAGAAACTTTTTTTTCTCGTTAAAATTCCAACGGGTCCATTGTAAAGCCCATTTAGACATGCATGTCTTAAAACCCAAAAAACGGCCAAAAAAATAAGATTAAAATCAAATTTTATGACTTAAAATATTTATTTATGGGCTTTTGAAAATGATTATACAACTTAACCTCAATTTTAAAACTTTTTTCTTGGTTAAAATTCCAATGGGTCCACTATAAAGCCCATTTAGACATGCACGCCTTAAACCCCAAAAAACGGCCAAAAAAAAGATTAAATCAAATTTTATGACTTAAAATATTTAGTTATGGGCTTTTGAAAATGATTATACAACTTAACCTCAATTTTAGAACTTTTTACTAGATTAAAATTCCAACGGGTCCACTATAAGCCCATTTAGATATGCAAGCCCCCCCCCATAAAACGAACGAAAAAATAAGATTAAATCAAATTTTATGACTTAAAATATTTAGTTATGGTTTTTGAATATGAATATACAACTTAACCTTAATTTTAGAACTTCTTGCTCGGTCAAAATTCCAATGGGTCAACTATGAGGCCCATTGGAATTTGCAAGCCCCAATAAAATGAACGATAAATAAGATTAAATCAAATTTTATGACTTAAAAAATTTAGTTATGGTCTTTTGAATATGATTATACAACTTAACCTCAATTTTAGAACTTTTTACTCGGTTAAAATTCCAACGGGTTCACTGTGAAGCCCATTTAGAGATGCACGCCTTAAACCCCAATAAAACGACCGAAAAATATGATCAATTCAAATTTTATGACTTAAAATATTTATTTATGGGCTTTTGAACTTGATTATACATCTTAAAATCAATTTTAGAACTTTTTACTCGGTTAAAATTCCAACGGGTCCACTGTGAATCCCATTTAGACATGCACGCCTTAAACCCCATAAAAAAACGGCCAAAAAAAAAAGATTAAATCAAATTTTATGACTTAAAATATTTAGTTATGGCCTTTTAAACATGATTATAATGCTTAACCTCAATTTTAGAAATTTTTACTCGGTTAAAATTCCAACTTGTCCACAAAGAAGCCCATTTTGACATGCATGCCCAAAAAACGGCCAAAAAATAAGATTAAATCAAATTTTATGACTTAAAATATTTATTATTATATTGATTATATAAACTAACTCAATTTAAAACTTTTTTCTTTTAAAATTCCAACGGGTCCACTATAAAGCCCATTTAGACATGCACGTCTTAAACCCAACAAAACGGACACAAAATAAGATTGAATCAAATTTTATGAGTTAAAACATTTGATTATGGGCTTTTTTGATATGATTATATAGCTTAACCTCAATTTCAAAACTTTTTACTCGGTTAAAATTCCAACGGGTCCACTATAAAAGCCCATTTAGACATGCACGTCTTAAACCCCAAAAAAAGCCAAAAAAAAGATTAAAAATCAAATTTTATTACTTAAAATATTTATTTATGGGCTTTTGAAAATGATTATACAACTTAACCTCAATTTTAGAACTTTTTACTAGGTTAAAATTCTAACGGGTCCATTGTGAAAACCCATTTAGACATGCACGCAAAACCTCAATAAAAACAAAATCAAATTTTATGAAAAATAAAATTTTGGTCTTTTGAATATGAATTAAAAATTTAAAATAAATTTTATGATTTAAAATATTTAGTTATGGGCTTTTGAACTTGATTATACAGCTTAAACTCAATTTTAGAACTTTTTACTCGGTTAAAATTCCAACGAGTCCACTGTGAATCCCATTTAGACTTGCACGCCTTAAACCCCATTAAAATGGTCGAAAATAAGATTAAATGAAATTTTATGACTTAAAAATTTTAGTTATGGCCTTTTAAACATGATTATACTTGCTTAACCTCAATTTTAGAACTTTTTACTCGGTTAAAATTCCAATGTGTTGACGGTGAAGCCCATTTTGACATGCAGCCTTAAACACCAAAAAATGGCCAAAAAATAAGATTAAATCACATTTTACTTAAAAGATTTATTTATGGGCTTTTTAAAATGATTATACAGCATAACCTCAATTTTAGAACTTTTAACAAGGTTAAAATTCTAACGGTCGATTGTGAAGCCCATTTAGATATGCAAGCCCCAATAAAAAAAAAAAAAAAATAAGATTAAATCAAATTTTATGACTTAAAATATTTAGCTATGGTCTTTTGAATATGATTATACAACTTAACCTCAATTTTAAAACTTCTTACTCAGTTAAAATTCCAACGGGTCCACTGTGAAGCCCATTTAGATATGCAAGCCCTAATAAAATGAATGAAAAATAAGACTAAATCAAATTTTATGACTTAAAATTATTAGTTATGGTCTTTTGAATATGATTATACAACTTAACCCCAATTTTATAACTTTTTACTCGGTTAAAATTCCAACGGGTCCATTGTGAAGCCCATTTAGATATGCAAGCCCCCAATAAAACGAACGAAAAATAAGATTAAATCAAATTTTATGACTTAAAATATTTAGTTATTGTCTTTTGAATATGATTATACAACTTAACCTCAATTTTAGAACTTTTTACTCGGTTAAAATTCCAACGGGTTCACTGTGAAGCCCATTTAGACATGCACGCCTTAAACCCCAATAAAACGACCGAAAAATATGATTAAATCAAATTTTATGACTTAAAATATTTAGTTATGGGCTTTTGAACTTGATTACACACCTTAAACTCAATTTTAGAAGTTCTTACTCGGTTAAAATTCCAACTGGTCCACTGTGAATCCCATTTAGACATGTACGCCTTAAACACCATTAGAACGGCCGAAAAATAAGATTAAATTAAATTTTATGACTTAAAAATTTTAGTTATGGCCTTTTAAACATGATTATACTGCTTAACCTCAATTTTAGAACTTTTTACTCGGTTAAAATTCCAACGTGTCGACGGTGAATCCCTTTTTGACATGCAGCCTTAAACCCCAAAAAACAGCCAAAAAATAAGATTAAATCACATTTTATGACTTAAAAGATTTATTTATGGGCTTTTGAAAATGATTATACAACTTAACCTCAATTTTAGAACTTTTTACTAGATTAAAATTCCAACGGGTCCACTGTGAAGCCCATTTAGATATACAAACACCCAATAAAACGAACGAAAAATAAGATTAAATCAAATTTTATGACTTAAAATATTTAGTTATGGTCTTTTGAATATGATTATACAACTTAACCTCAATTTTAGAACTTTTTACTAGGTTAAAATTCCAACGGGTCCACTGTGAAGCCCATTTAGATCTGCCAGTCCCCAATAAAACGGACGAAAAATAAGATTAAATCAAATTTTATGATTTAAAATATTTAGTTATGGTCTTTTGAATATGATTATACAACTTAACCTCAATTTTAGAACTTTTTACTCGGTTCAAATTCCAACGGGTTCACTGTGAAGCCCATTTAGACACGCACGCCTTAAACCCCAATAAAATGACCGAAAAATCTGATTAAATCAAATTTTATGACTTAAAATATTTATTTATGGGCTTTTGAACTTGATTATACATCTTAAAATCAATTTTAGAACTTTTTACTCGGTTAAAATTCCAATGGGTCCACTGTGAATCCCATTTAGACATGCACGCCTTAAACCCCATAAAAACGGCCGAAAAAGTAAGATGAAACAAATTTTCTGTCTTACAATATTTAGTTATGGCCTTTTAAACATGATTATAATGCTTAACCTCAATTTTAGAAATTTTTACTCGGTTAAAATTCCAACTTGTCCACAGTGAAGCCCATTTTGACATGCATGCGTAAAAATAAATAAAACGATTAAAAATAAGATTAAATCAAATTTTATGATTAAAATATTTGATTATGGGCTAAACTAATATAAATTAAACCTCAATTTTAAAAATTTTATTCGTTTAAAATTCCAACGGGTCCACTATAAAGCCCATTTAGACATGCACGTCTTAAACCCAACAAAACGGACACAAAATAAGATTGAATCAAATTTTTTGAGTTAAAACATTTGATTATGGGCTTTTGAATATGATTATATAGCTTAACCTCAATTTCAAAACTTTTTACTCGGTTAAAATTCCAACGGGTCTACTGTAAAGCCCATTTAGACATGCTCGTCTCAAACCCCAAAAAACGGCCAAAAATAAGATTAAATCACATTTTATAACTTAAAAGATTTATTTATGGGCTTTTGAAAATGATTATACAACTTAACCTCAATTTTAGAACTTTTTACTAGGTTAAAATTCCAACGGGTCCATTGTGAAGCCCATTTAGATATGCAAGCCCCCAATAAAACGAACGCAAGAATAAGATTAAATCAAATTTTATGACTTAAAATATTTAGTTATGGTCTTTTGAATATGATTAAAACGACCGAAAAATATGATTAAATCAAATTTTATGATTTAAAATATTTAGTTATGGGCTTTTGAACTTGATTATACAACTTAAACTAAATTTTAGAACTTTTTACTCGGTTAAAATTCCAACGAGTCCACTGTGAATCCCATTTAGACTTGCACGCCTTAAACCCCATTAAAATGGTCGGAAAATAAGATTAAATGAAATTTTATGACTTAAAAAATTTAGTTATGGCCTTTTAAACATGATTGTACTGCTTAACCTCAATTTTAGAACTTTTTACTCGGTTAAAATTCCAATGTGTCGACGGTGAAGCGCATTTTGACATGCAGCCTTAAACACCAAAAAACGGCCAAAAAATAAGATTAAATCACATTTTACTTAAAAGATTTATTTATGGGCTTTTGAAAATGATTATACAGCATAACCTCAATTTTAGAAATTTTAACTAGGTTAAAATTCTAACGGGTCCATTGTGAAACCCATTTAGATATGCAAGCCCCAATAAAACGAACGAAAAATAAGATTAAATCAAATTTTATGACTTAAAATATTTAGCTATGGTCTTTTGAATATGATTATACAACTTAACCTCAATTTTAAAACTTCTTACTCAGTTAAAATTCCAACGGGTCCACTGTGAAGCCCATTTAGATATGCAAGCCCCAATAAAACGAATGAAAAATAAGACTAAATCAAATTTTATGACTTAAAATTATTAGTTATGGCCTTTTGAATATGATTATACAACTTAACCCCAATTTTATAACTTTTTACTCGGTTAAAATTCCAACGGGTGCATTGTGAAGCCCATTTAGATATGCAAGCCCCCAATAAAACGAACGAAAAATAAGATTAAATCAAATTTTATGACTTAAAATATTTAGTTATTGTCTTTTGAATATGATTATACAACTTAACCTCAATTTTGGAACTTTTTACTCGGCTAAAATTCCAACGGGTTCACTGTGAAGCCCATTTAGACATGCACGCCTTAAACCCCAATAAAACGACCAAAAAATATGATTAAATCAAATTTTATGACTTAAAATATTTAGTTATGGGCTTTTGAACTTGATTACACAGCTTAAACTCAATGTTAGAAGTTCTTACTCAGTTAAAATTCCAACTGGTCCACTGTGAATCCCATTTAGACATGTACGCCTTAAACACCATTAGAACGGCCGAAAAATAAGATTAAAATAAATTTTATGACTTAAAAATTTTAGTTATGGCCTTTTAAACATGATTATACTGCTTAACCTCAATTTTAGAACTTTCTACTCGGTTAAAATTCCAACGTGTCGACGGTGAATCCCTTTTTGACATGCAGCCTTAAACCCCAAAAAACGGCCAAAAAATAAGATTAAATCACATTTTATGACTTAAAAGATTTATTTATGGGCTTTTGAAAATGATTATACAGCTTAACCTCAATTTTAGAACTTTTTACTAGATTAAAATTCCAACGGGTCCACTGTGAAGCCCATTTAGATATACAAGCACCCAATAAAACGAACGAAAAATAAGATTAAATCAAATTTTATGACTTAAAATATTTAGTTATGGTCTTTTGAATATGATTATACAACTTAACCTCAATTTTAGAACTTTTTACTCGGTTAAAATTCCAACGGGTCCACTGTGAAGCCCATTTAGATCTGCTAGTCCCCAATAAAACGGACGAAAAATAAGATTAAATCAAAATTTTATGATTTAAAATATTTAGTTATGGTCTTTTGAATATGATTATACAACTTAACCTCAATTTTAGAACTTTTTACTCGGTTAAAATTCCAACGGGTTCACTGTGAAGCCCATTTAGACACGCACGCCTTAAACCCCAATAAAATGACCGAAAAATATGATTAAATCAAATTTTATGACTTAAAATATTTAGTTATGGGCTTTTGAACTTGATTATATAGCTTAAACTCAATTTTAGAAGTTTTTACTCGGTTTAAAATTCCAACTGGTCCATTGTGAATCCCATTTAGACATGCACGTCTTAAACCCAACAAAACGGCCACAAAATAATATTAAATCAAATTTCATGAGTAAAAATATTTGATTACGGGCTACGGAGTATGATTATTTAGATTAAACTAAATCTCATAAATTTTTAATCGGCTAAAATTCCAATGGGTCCACTATAAAGCCCATTTAGACATGCACGTCTTAAACCCAACAAAACAGACACAAAATAAGATTGAATCAAATTTTATGAGTTAAAAACATTTGATTATGGGTTTTGAATATGATTATATAGCTTAACCTTAATTTCAAAACTTTTTACTCGGTTAAAATTCCAATGGGTGCACGTCTTAAACCCGAAAAAACTGCCAAAAAATAAGATTAAATCACATTTTATGACTTAAAAGATTTATTTATGGGCTTTTGAAAATGCTTATACAGCTTAACCTCAATTTTAAAACTTTTTACTAGATTAAAATTCCAACGGGTCCACTGTGAAGCCCATTTAGATATGCAAGCCTCCAATAAAATGAACGAAAAATAAGATTAAATCAAATTTTACGACTTAAAAAATTTAGTTATGGTCTTTTGAATATGATTATACAACTTAACCTCAAATTTAGAACTTCTTACTCGGTTAAAATTCCAACGGGTCCACTGTGAAGCCCATTTAGATATGCAAGCCCCCAATAAAACGAACGGAAAATAAGACCATCAAATTTTATGACTTAAAATATTTAGTTATGGTCTTTTGAATATGATTATACAACTTAACCTCAATTTTAGAACTTTTTACTCGGTTAAAATTCCAACGGGTCCACTTTGAAGCCCATTTAGACATGCACGCCTTAACCCAATAAAACGACCGAAAAGTATGATTAAATCAAATTTTATGACTTAAAATATTTAGTTAGTGGATTTTGAACTTGATTATACAACTTAAACTCAATTTTAGAACTTTTTACTCTGTTAAAATTCCAACGAGCCCATTGTGAATCCCATTTAGATATGCTCTCCTTAAACCCCATTAAAACGGCCGAAAAAAAAGATTAGATCAAATTTTATGACTTAAAATGTTTAGTTATGGCCTTTTAAACATGATTATAATGCTTAACCTTAATTTTAGAACTTTTTACTTATGGGCTTTTGAATATTATTAAAATTCCAACGTGTCTCACAAAGAAAGCCCATTTTGACATGCACGCCTTAAACCCAAACAAAACGTCCACAAAAATAAGATTAAATCAAATTTTATGAGTAAAAATATTTGATTATGGGCTTTTTTGAATATGATTATATAGATTAAACTAATTTTTAGAAATTTTTAATCGGTTAAAATTCCAACGGGTCCACTATAAAGCCCATTTAGACATGCACGTTTTAAACCCAACAAAACGGACACAAAATAAGATTGAATCAAATTTTATGAGTTAAAAAATTTGATTATGGGCTTTTGAATATGATTATATAGCTTAAGCTCAATTTCAAAAAATTTTACTCGGTTAAAATTGCAACGGGTCTACTATAAAGCCCATTTAGACATGCACGTCTTAAACCCCAAAAAATGGCCAAAAATAAGATTAAATCACATTTTATGACTTAAAAGATTTATTTATGGGCTTTTGAAAATGATTATACAGCTTAACCTCAATTTTAGAACTTTTTACTAGGTTAAAATTCCAACAGGTCCACTATGAAGCCCATTTAAATATGCAAGCCCCCAATAAAACGAACGAAAAATAAGATTAAATCAAATTTTAAGAACTAAAAATATTTAGTTATGGTCTTTCGAATATGATTATACAACTTAACCTCAATTTTAGAACTTCTTACTCGATTAAAATTCCAACGGGTCCACTGTGAAGCCCATTTAGATATGCAAGCCCCCAATAAAAAAAAAATGAAAAAAATAAGATTAAATCAAATTTTATGACTTAAAATATTTAGTTATGGTCTTTTGAATATGATTATACAACTTAACCTCAATTTTAGAACTTTTTACTAGGTTAAAATTCCAACGGGTCCACTGTGAAGCCCATTTAGATATGCAAGCCCCCAATAAAACGAACGAAAAATAAGATTAAATCAAATTTTATGACTTAAAATATTTAGTTATGGTCTTTTGAATATGATTATAGAACTTAACCTCAATTTTAGAACTTTTTACTCGGTTAAAATTCTAACGGGTCCACTGTGCAGCCCATTTAGACATGCATGCCTTAAATCCAAATAAAACGGCCGAAAAATATGATTAAATCAAATTTTATGACTAAAAATATTTAGTTATGGGCTTTTGAACTTGATTATACAGCTTAAACTTAATTTTAAAACTTTTTACTCGGTTCAAATTCCAACAAGCCCACTGTGAATCCCATTTAGACATGCTATCCTTAAACCCCATTAAAACGGCCGAAAAAAAGATTAAATCAAATTTTATGACTTAAAATATTTACTTATGGCCTTTTAAACATGATTATAATGCTTAACCTCAATTTTAGAAGTTTTTACTCGGTTAAAATTCCAAATTGTCCACAAATGAAGCCCATTTTGACATGCATGCCTTAAACCCAACAAAATGGCTAGAAAATAAGATTAAATCAAATTTCATGAGTAAAACTATTTGATTACGGGCTACGGAATATGATTATATAGACTTTTCTAATTCTCATAAAATTTTAATTGGTTAAAATTCCAACGGGTCCACTATAAAGCCCATTTAGACATGCACGGCTTAAACCCAACAAAACAAACAGAAAATAAGATTGAATCAAATTTTATGAGTTCAAATATTTGATTATTGCTTTTGAATATGATTATATAACTTAAACTCAATTTCAAAACTTTTTTTCTCGGTTAAAATTCCAACGGGTCCACTGTAAAGCCCATTTAGACATGCACGTCTTAAACCCCAAAAAACGGCCAAAAATAAGATTAAATCCCAGTTTATGACTTAAAATATTTAGTTATGGGCTTTTGAAAATAATTATACAACATAACCTCAATTTTAGAACTTTTTACTAGGTTAAAATTCCAACGGGTCCACTGTGAAGCCCATTTAGATATGCAAGGACCCAATAAAACGAACGAAAAATAAGATTAAATCAAATTTTATGACTTAAAATATTTAGTTATGGTCTTTTGAATATGATTATACAACTTAACCTCAATTTTAGAAATTTTACTCGGTTAAAATTCCAACGGGTCCACTATGAAGCCCATTTAGACATGCACGCCTTAAACCCCAATAAAACTACTGAAAATATTATTAAATCAAATTTTATGACTTAAAATATTTAGTTATGGCTTTTGAACTTGATTATACAGCTCAAACTCAATTTTAGAACTTTTTACTCGGTTAAAATTCCAACGGGTCCACTGTGAATCCCATTTAAACATGCACGCCTTAAATCCCATTAAAACGGCCAAAAAAATAAGATTAAATCAAATTTTATGAATTCAAATATTTAGTTATGGCCTTTTAAAAATGATTATACGCCTTAACCTCAATTTTAGAACTTTTTACTCAGTTAAAATTAAAATGTGTCCACAGTGAAGCCCATTTTGGCATGCACTCCTTAAACCCAACAAAACGACCACAAATTAAGATTAAATCAAATTCATGAGTAAAAAAATTTGATTATGGGCTACGGAATATAATTATATGGATTAAACTAATTCTCATAAATTTTTAATCGGTTAAATTTCCAACGGGTCCACTATAAAGCCCATTTAGACATGCAAGTCTTAAACCCAACAAAACATACATAAAATAAGATTGAATCAAATTTTATGACTTAAAACATTTGATTATGGGCTTTTGAATATGATTATATAGGATAACCTCAATTTCAAAACTGTTTTTCTCGATTAAAATTCCAACGGGTCCACTGTAAAGACCATTTAGACATGCACGTCTAAAACCCCAAAAAACGGCCAAAAACTAAGATTAAATCACATTTTATGACGTAAAATATTTAGTTATGGGCTTTTGAAAAAGATTATACAACTTAACCTCAATTTTAGAACTTTTTACTAGGTTAAATTCCAACGGGTCCATTGTGAAGCCCATTTAGATATGCAAGCACCCAATAAAACGAACAAAAAATAAGATTAAATCAAATTTTATGAATTAAAATTTTTAGTTATGGTCTTTTGAATATTATTATACAACTTAACCTCAATTTTAGAAATTTTACTCGGTTAAAATTCCAGCAGGTCCACTGTGAAGCCCATTTAGACATGCACACCTTAAACCCCAATAAAACGACTAAAAATATTATTAAATCAAAATTTATGACTTAAAATATTTAGTTATGGGCTTTTGAACTTGATTATACAGCTTAAACTCAATTTTAGAACATTTTTCTCGGTTTAAATTCCAACGGGTCCACTGTGAATCCCATTTAAACATGCATGCTTTAAACCCCATTAAAACGGCCGAAAAATAAGATTAAATCAAATTTTACGACTTAAAATATTTAGTTATGGCCTTTTAAACATGATTATACGGCTTAACCTCAATTTTAGAACTTTCTACTCGGTTAAAATTAAAATGTGTCCACAGTGAAGCCCATTTTGACATGCACGCCTTAAACCCAACAAAACGACCACAAAATAAGATTAAATCAAATTTCATGAGTAAAAAAATTTGATTATGGGCTACGGAATATGATTATATAGATTAAACTAATTCTCATAAATTTTTAATCGGTTAAAATTCCAACGGGTCCACTATAAAACCCATTTAGACATGCACGTCTTAAACCCAACAAAATGGACACAAAATAAGATTGAATCAATTTTTATGAGTTAAAATATTTGATTATGGGATTTTGAATATGATTATATAGCTTAACCTCAATTTCAAAACTTTTTTTCTCGGTTAAAATTCCAACAAGTCCACTGTAAAGCCCATTTAGACATACACGTCTTAAACCCCAAAAAGCGGCCAAAAAATAAGATTAAATTATATTTTATGACTTAAAATATTTAGTTATGGGCTTTTGAAAATGATTATACAACTTAACCTCAATTTTAGAACTTTTTACTAGGTTAAAATTCTAGTGGGTCCACTATGAAGCCCATTAAGATATGCAAGCCCCCAATAAAACGAACGAATTATAAGATTAAATCAAATTTTATGACTTAAAATATTTATTTATGGTATTTTGAATATGATTATACAGCTTAACCTCAATTTTAGAACTTTTTACTCGGTTAAAATTCCAATGGGTCCACTATGAAGCCCATTTAGACATGCACGCCTTAAACCCAAAAAAACGACCGAAAAATATGATTAAATCAAATTTTATGACTTGAAATATTTAGTTTGGTCTTTTGAATATGATTATACAGCTTAACTTCAATTTTAGAACTTTTTACTCTGTTAAAATTCCAATGGGTCCACTATAAATCCCATTAAGACATGCACTCCTTAAACCCCAACAGAACGTCCGAAAATAAGATTAAATCATATTTTATGACTTAAAATTTTTAGGTATGGGATTGTGAACATGATTATACAGCTTAACCTCAAATTTAGAACTTTTTACTCGGTTAAACTTCCAATGGGTCCACTATAAAGCCCATTTAGACATGCACGCCTTAAACCCCAACAAAACGGCCGAAAAATAAGATTAAATCACAGTTTATGACTTAAAATATTTATTTATGCTCTTTTGAACAAGATTATATAGCTTGACCTCATTTTCAAAAAATTTTACTTGGTTAAAATACCAATAAATCCACTATAAATCCCATTTAGACATGCACGCCTTAAACCCCAACAAAATGGCCAAAAATAAGATTAAATCACATTTTTCGACTTAAAATATTCAGTTATGGGATTTTGAACATGATTATATAGCTTAACCTCATTTTCAAAAAATTTTACTCGGTTAAAATTCCAACGAGTCCACTGGAAAGCCGATTTAGACATGCACGCTTTAAACACAACAAAAAATGCCACAAAGTACGATTAAATCAAATTTCATGATTAAAAAAATTTGATTATGGGATATGGAATATGATTATATAGCCTAACCTCAATTTTAGAAATTTTTACTCGGTTAAAATTCCAACAGGTCCACTGTAAAGCCCATTTAGACATGCACGCCTTAAACCCAACAAAATGGCTACAAAATAAGATTCAATCACATTTTATGACTTAAAATATTTAGTTATGGGATATGGAATATAATTATATACCTTAACATCAATTTCAAAACTTTTTACTCAATTAAAACTCCAACGGGTCCACTTTGAAGCCCATTTAGACATGCACGCCTTAAACCCCCAACAAAATGACTTAAAATATTTAGTTATGGTCTTTTGAATATGATTATACAACTTAATCTCAATTTTAGAACTTTTTACTCGGTTGAAATTCCAACGGGTCCACTTTGAAGCCCTATTAGACATGCACGCCTTAACCCAATAAAACGGCCGAAAAGTATGATTAAATCAAATTTTATGACTTAAAATATTTAGTTAGTGGCTTTTGAACTTGATTATACAACTTAAACTCAATTTTAGAACTTTTTACTGGGTTAAAATTCCAACAAGCCCACTGTGAATCCCATTTAGACATGCTATCCTTAAACCCCATTAAAACGGCCGAAAAAAAGATTAAATCAAATTTTATGACTTAAAATATTTACTTATGGCCTTTTAAACATGATTATAATGCTTAACCTCAATTTTAGAAGTTTTTACTCGGTTAAAATTCCAAATTGTCCACGGTGAAGCCCATTTTGACATGCATGCCTTAAACCCAACAAAATGGCTAGAAAATAAGATTAAATCAAATTTCATGAGTAAAACTATTTGATTACGGGCTACGGAATATGATTATATAGACTTTTCTAATTCTCATAAAACTTTTTACTCAATTAAAACTCCAACGGGTCCACTTTGAAGCCCATTTAGACATGCACGCCTTAAACCCCCAACAAAATGACTTAAAATATTTATTTATGGGCTTTTGAATATGATTATATAGCTTAACCTCAATTTTAAGAACTTTTTACTCAGTTAAAATTCCAACAGGTCCACGATAAAGCCCATTTAGACATGCACGTCTAACCCTCCAAAAAAACGGCCAAAAAATAATATTAAATCATATTTTTTGTCTTAAAATATTCAGTTATGGGCTTCTGAACATGATTATATATCTTAACCCCTTTTTTATAAATTTTTACTTAGTTAAAATTCCAACGGGTCCACTGTATAGCCCATTTAAACATGCCCTCCTTAAACCCAGCAAAATGACCAGTTAGAAATGCATTCCTTAAACCCAACAAAACAGCTGAAAATAAGATTAAATCACTAAAAATGAGGTTAAGCTATATAATCATTTTCAAAAGCCCATAACTAAATATTTTAAGTCATAAAATGTGCTTTAATCTTATTTTGCGGCCATTTTATTGGGTTTAAGGCGTGCATGTCTAAATAGGTTTTTCCAGAGGACCCATTTGAATTTTAACCGAGTTAAAAGTTCTTAAAATGAGGTTAAGCTATATAATCATGTTCAAAATCCCATAAATAAATATATTAAGTCTTAAAATGTGATTTAATTTTATTTTTTGGCCGTTTTGTGGCATTTAAGGCGTGCAAGTCTGAATAGGCTTTATAGAGGACTTGTTGGAATTTTAACCGGTAAAAAGTTTTGAAATTGAGGTTAAGCTATATAATCTTACTCAAAAGCCCATAATCAAATATTTTAACTCATAAAATTTGATTCAATCTTATTTTGCAGCCATTTTGGTGGGGGTTTAAGGCGTGCATGTCGAAATGTGCTTTATAATGGGCCCGTTGGAATTTTAACCAAGTAAAAAGTTCTGGAAATGAGGTTAAGCTATATAATCATGTTCAAAATCCCATAACTAAATATTTTAAGTTATAAAGTTAGATATAATCTTGTTTTTTTTCCGTTTCGTTGGGTTTTAAGGAGTGCATGTCTAAATGGGCTTTACTGTGGACCCGTTGGAATTTCAACCACGTAAAAATTTTAGAAAATGAGGTTAAGCTATATAATCAAGTTTAAATTCCCATAACTAAATTTTTTAAGTCATAAAATGTGATTTAATCTTATTTTTTGGTCGTTTTGTTGGGGTTTTAGGCGTGCATGTCAAAATGGGCTTTACAGTGGACCCGTTGGAATTTTAACCGAGTAAAAAGTTTTAAAATTGAGGTTAAACTGTATAATCATGTTCAAAAGCCCATAAATAAATATTTTAAATCATAAAATTTGATTTAATCTTATTTTGCGGCCATTTTATTGGGGTTAAGGCGTGCATGTCTAAATAGACTTTCTAGTGGACTCATTGGAATTTTAACCTAGTAAAAAGTTCTAAAAATGAGGTTAAGCTATATAATCTTGTTCAAAAGCCCATAAATAAATATTTTAAGTAATAAAAACAGTTTTACTTATTTTTCTTCCGTTTTGTTGGGGTTTAAGGCGTGCATATTTAAATGGGCTTTATAGTGGACCCGTTGGATTTTTAACCGAGTAAAAAGTTCTAAAATTGAGGTTAAGTTGTTTAATCATGTTCAAAAGCCCATAACTAAATATTTTAAGTCATAAAAGTTGATTTAATCTTATTTTGTAGCCATTTTGTTGGGGTTTAAGGCGTGCATGTCAAAATGAGCTTTATAGTGGACCTGTTAGAATTTTAACTGAGTAAAAGTTTTAAAATTGAGTAAAGCTATATAATCATATTCAAAAGCACATAATCAAATATTTTAACTCATGAAATTTTATTTAATCTTATTTTGTAGCCGTTTTGTTGGGTTTAAGGTATGCATGTCTAAATGGGCTTTACAATGGACCCGTTGGAATTTTAACCGAGTAAAAAGTTCTAAAAATGAGGTTAAGTTATATAATCATGTTCAAAAGCCCATAACTAAATATTTTAAGTCATAAAATGTGATTTAATCTTATTTTGCGGTCATTGTTTTTTGGTTTAAGGCGTGCATGTCTAAAAAGGCTTTCTAGTGGACCCATTGGAATTTAGCAGAGTTTAAAGTTCTTAAAATGAGGTTAAGCTATATAATCATGTTAAAAATCCCATAACTAAATATTTTAAGTGATAAAATGTGATTTAATCTTATTTTTTGGTTGTTTTGTGGTGTTTAAGGTGTGCAAGTCTAAATTGGCTTTTGCCTTATATTCTATCAAGATATCGTGAGATAAAAGGATTATGACATAAACTGAATTAAGGTTGTCTTGAATTATGAGCTTTTCATTTAACTTGCGTAGTCATAATGTCTTGCTAGAGGCCACTTATGACTTGTAGAATAAAATGTGATTTTATCTACTACCAACGTTAAATGAACCTATAGGGTCGCACACTAAGAATGGATAAGAATGATTGTGGTTATTACTCTCAATAATAAATTTAAGATAATACGATTATTTTGAATTATATTATTAGATATTATTTATTCGAATTTAAAAGGTTAAATTCATAATAGAATATCTTATTTATTTTATTATTTTTCAAAAATAATATAAGTAAATAATATAATCAAATAATCTCATTATCTAGATTTGATTGAATTTAAATTCCTTATCATATAAGAGATCTATTTTAGAATATATTATTTACTTATTTTAAATAAATAATATTATTAAATAAATCACTTTATCTAGAGTTGGTTGAATTTGAATTCTTTATAAGATAAAAGAATTCATTTTAAATTATAATTTATTTAAAAAGAGTTTTAATTAAATTATAATAGTCTTTCAAAAAGGCATCGCCTCAACACAACCGGATTCCTGAATCATAAATCAAGGTAATTTTTTATTTCCTCTTCGTACATTAATATGATTTCTTGAGATCCTTGAAATTCTTCATAGGATATTTTTCCGCTGCGTTTATATGCCTGATTAGATCAGTTTATTTCCTATGAAATCCAATAGGTTTTACACATATAAAATTCATACCCAAACTCTGTGTACTCAATTTTATATGAATTTCTAAACTTACTGGCAGAACAGAGCTTTTTTGGGCAGATTACATTTGGCCTTTGTTTAGGACTAACTTAAGTGCTCAAACTCGCTCTAATAGCAACATCTTAAACTCAATTCAACCAGTAATATTTCAATGTCGTTATCGTGCATTCATTCATGAATCAAAGAAATTATATCATTGAATTTCAGCAAGCTTTCATCCATATACATCCATCTATTTAACCTCTTACCTTCTCATTCATGAACCCACTTCAAGTATCTTCAAAATCCAAATTTCTAGAAAGGTATTGTGCTCCCTAACAATGAAGAATTTCAATTATTCAACCAACTAAGCAATCCTAAATCCATCAATTAAACTCAACTTTAATAACAATTTCCACAATAATTTCATAGTTCAAGATGAGCTTACCTCTTGCCAGACTTCCTCCCAAAAAAATTTGCTTCATTTTTCCTTTAATTCCTCTTGAATTCAAGATCAACTATGCAAGTCTCCTATGGTTTTCCTCTCCCTCTCTCATTTTCGGCCATGGAGAGAACAAAGATGAAGGAGGCTTCCAAATTTTGTTTTCTATTTCCTCCAATTACTTGGCCGGCTATTACTCACTCATTTGCCATGTGTGAATTAGCATTTCCACATGTGTTCCATTAACATTTAGTGGTCTAATTACACATGCAATTTTATTGTTTTACCCTTGTTTCAATTTGATCATTTGTTCTCAACTTTAAACTTCTTGCATTTTGGTCCTTCAAGACTAATTACATCTCCAATCATTCCATTCTCACATCTTACAATTCAATCCTTAATAATTCAAGTCACATACTAATTAACATCTTAATACTCATATATGCTCCTTCATACTCCTTGAATAATAATTGCTTTACTCATTTGCTAATTGAATTTTAGCTTAATTAGCTCTTTCAGTCTCAATTCCATTGACTTACTTATTCAATTGACTCGAATTGAATCTTTAGTAATTCAAAGATAACATTATCAAGCATGTGACACTTTGTAAAACTCCTAATCCCGGTTCTAGGGGTATTACAATCGTGTTCAAAAGCCCATAAATAAACATTTTAAGTCAAAAAATGTGATTTAATCTTATTTTATGGCCGTTTCGTTAGGGTGTAAGGCGTGCATATCTAAACGGGCTTTACAGTGGACCCGTTGGAATTTTAAACGACTAAAAAGTTCTAAAATTGACTTTAAACTGCATAAACATTTCAAAAGTGCATAACTAACTAATTTAAGCCATAAAATTTGATTTAATCTTATTTTTCGGCCATTTTGATAGGGTTTAAGGCGTACATGTCTAATGGGTATTACTGTGGTCCCGTTGGAATTTTAATCGAGTAAAAAGTCTTGAAATTGAGGTTAAGGTATATACTAATATTCATAAGCCCATAATCAAGTATTTTAACACATAAAATTTGATTTAATCTTATTTTTTGGCCGTTTTGTTGGGTTTAATGCATGCATGTCTAAATAGGCTTTACAGTGGACCCGCTGGAATTTTAACCAAGTAAATATTTTTGAAAATGAGGTTAAGATACATAATCATGTTCAAAAGCCCATAAGAAAACATTTTAAATCATAAAATGTGATTTAATCTTATTTTTCGACCCTTTTGTTGGGGTTTAACGCTTGCATGTCTAAACGGCTTTAAAGTGGACCCGTTGAAATTTTAACCGAGTAAAAAGTTCTAAAATTGAGGTTAAGCTATATAATCATATTCAAAAGAATATAATCAAATATTTTAACTCATAAAATTTGATTGAATCTTATTTTGTGGCTGTTATGTTGGGTTTAAGGCGTGCATGACTAAATGGGCTTTTCAGTGGGCCCGTTGGAATTTTAACCGAGTAAAAATTTCTGAAAATGAGGTTAAGCTATATAATCATGTTCAAAATACCATAAATAAACATTTTAAGTCATAAAATGTGACTTAATTTTATTTTTCAGCCGTTTTGTGGGGTTTAAGGCGTGCATGTCTAAATGGGCTTTTACAGTGGAGCCGTTGGAATTTTAACCGACTAAAAAGTTCTAAAGTTGACTTTAAACTGTATAATCAATTTCAAAAGTGCATAACTAATTATTTTAAGTCATAAAATTTGATTTAATCTTATTTTCTGGCCATTTTGATGGGCTTTAAGGCGTGCATGTCTAAATGGTATTACTATGGTCCCGTTGGAATTTTAATTGAGTAAAAAGTCTTGAAATTGACGTTAAGGTATATAATCATATTCAAAATCCATAATCAAATATTTTAACTCATAAAATTTGATTTAATCTTATTTTGTGGCCGTTTTGTTGGTTTATGGCATACATGTCTAAATGGGATTTACAGTGGACCCGCTGCAATTTTAACTGAGTAAAAACTTTTAAAAATGAGGTTATGCTACATAACCAAGTTCAAAAGCACATAAGAAAACATTTTAAATCATAAAATGTGATTTAATCTTTTTTTTCGGCCGTTTTGTTGGGGTTTAAGGCTTGCATGTCTAAATGGCATTAAAGTGGACCCGTTGAAATTTTAACCGAGTAAAAAGTTCTAAAATTGAGGTTAAGCTATATAATCATATTAAAAAGCCCATAATCAAATATTTTAACTCAAAAAATTGATTTAATCTTATTTTATGGCCGTTTTGTTGGGTTTAAGGTGTGCATGTCTAAATAGGCATTATAGTGGACCCGTTGGAATTTTAACCGAGTAAAAATTTATGAAAATGAGGTTATACAATATAATCTTGTTCAAAATCCCATAACTAAACATTTTAAGTCATGAAATATGATTTAATCTTATTTTTCGGCTGTTTTGTGGGGTTTAAGGCGTGCATGTCTAAATGGGCTTTATAGTGGACCCGTTGGAATTTTAACCAACTAAAAAGTTCTAAAATTGACTTTAAACTGTATAATCATTTTCAAAAGCTCATAACTAATTATTTTAAGTCATAAAATTTGATTTAATCTTATTTTTCGGCCATTTTGATGGGGTTTATGGCGTGCATCTCTAAATGGGTATTACTGTGGTCCCGTTGGAATTTTAATCGAGTAAAAAGTCTTGAAGTTGAGGTTAATGTATATAATCATATTCAAAAGCCCATAATCAAATATTTTAGCTCATAAAATTTGATTTAATCTTATTTTGTGGTCGTTTTGTCGGGTTTAAGGCATACATGTCTAAACGGGCTTTACAGTGGACCCCCTGGAATTTTTACCGAGTAAAAATTTTTGAAAATGAGGTTAAGCTACATAATCATGTTCAAAAGCCCATAAGAAAACATTTTAAATCATAAAATGTGATTTAATCTTATTTTTTGGCATTTTGTTGGGGTTTAAGGCTTGCATGTCTAAATGGCTTTAAAGTGGACCCATTGGAATTTTAACATATTAAAAAGTTCTAAAATTGAGGTTAAGCTATATAAACATATTCAAAAGCCCATAATCAAATATTTTAACTCATAAAATTTGATTTAGTTTTATTTTGTGCCCGTTTTGTTGGGTGTAAGGTGTGCATGTCTAAATGGGCTTTATAGTGGACCCGCTGGAATTTTAACCGAGTAAAAAATTTTGAAAATGAGGTTAAGCTATAGTAATCATGCTCAAAATCTCATAACTAAATATTTTAAGTCATAAAATGTGATTTAATCTTATTATTTGGCCGTTTTGTGGGGTTTAAGGCGTGGATGTCTAAATGGGCTTTATAGTGGACCAGTTGGAATTTTAACCGACTAAAAAGCTATAAAATTGACTTTAAACTGTATAATCATTTTCAAAAGAGCATAAATAATTATTTTAAGTCATAAAATTTGATTTAATATTATTTTCCGGCCATTTTGATGGGGTTTATGGCATGCATATCTAAATGGGTATTACTATGGTCCCGTTGAATTTTAAACGAGTAAAAAGTCTTGAAGTTCAGGTTAAGGTATATCATATTCAAAATCCCATAACCAAATATTTAACTCATAAAATTTGATTTAATCTTATTATTTGGTCGTTTTGTGGGGTTTAAGGCGTGCATGTCTAAATGGGCTTTATAGTGGACCAGTTTGAATTTTAACCGACTAAAAAGCTCTAAAATTGACTTTAAACTGTATAATCATTTTCAAAAGATCATAACTAATTATTTTAATTCATAAAATTTGATTTAATATTATTTTTCGGCCATTTTGATAGTGTTTATTTTAACCGAGTAAAAAGTCTTGAAATTGCATATAATCATATTCAAAAGCCCCTAAAATATTTTAACTCATTTTTATTTACAATGGACCCGTTGGAATTTTAATCGAGTAAAAAGTCTTGAAAAATGAGGTTAAACTATATAATCATATTCAAAAGCCCATAATCAAATATTTTAGCTCATAAAATTTGATTTAATCTTATTTTGTGGTCGTTTTGTTGGGTTTAAGGCATACATGTCTAAATGGGCTTGACAGTGGACCCGCTGGAATTTTTACCGAGTAAAATTTTTTGAAAATAAGGTTAAGCTACATAATCATGTTAAAAAGCCCATAAGAAAACATTTTAAATCATAAAATATGATTTAATCTTATTTTTTGGCCGTTTTGTTGGGGTTTAAGGCTTGCATGTCTAAATGGCTTTAAAGTGGACCCGTTGGAATTTTAACCGATTAAAAAGTTCTAAAATTGAGGTTAAGCTATATAATCATATTCAAAAGCCCATAATCAAATATTTTAACTCATAAAATTTGATTTAGTTTTATTTTGTGCCCTTTTTGTTGGGTGTAAGGCGTGCATGTCTAAATAGGCTTTATAGTGGACCCGTTGGAATTTTAACCGAGTAAAAATTTTTGAAAATGAGGTTAAGCTATAATAATCATGTTCAAAATCCCATAACTAAACATTTTAAGTCATAAAATATGATTTAATCTTATTATTTGGCCGTTTTGTGGGGTTTAAGGCGTGCATGTCTAAATGGGCTTTATAGTGGACCAGTTGGAATTTTAATCGACTAAAAAGTTCTAAAATTAACTTTAAACTGTATAATCATTTTCAAAAGCGCATAACTAATTATTTCAAGTCATAAAATTTGATTTAATATTATTTTTTGGCCATTTTGATGGGGTTTATAGCATGCATATCTAACTGGGTATTACTGTGGTCCCGTTTGAATTTTAATTGAGTAAAAAGTCTTGAAGTTGAGGTTAAGGTATATAATCAAATTCAAAAGCCCATAACCAAATATTTAACTCATAAAATTTGATTTAATCTTATTTTAGTTGGGTTTAATACATGCATGTCTAAATGGGTATTATATTGGACCCGCTCGAATTTTAACCAAATAAAATTTTTTGAAAATGAGGTTATGCTACATAATCATGTTCAAAAGCCCATAAGAAAACATTTTAAATCATAAAATGTAATTTAATCTTATTTCTCGACCGTTTTGTTAGGGTTTAAAGCTTGCATGTCTAAATGGCTTTAAAGTGGACCCGTTGGAATTTTAACCGAGTAAAAAGTTCTAAAATTGAGGTTAAGCTATATAATCATATTCAAAAGCCCATACTCAAATATTTTAACTCATAAAATTTGATTTAATTTTATTTTTGGCCATTTTGTTTGGTTTTTAGGCGTTGTCTAAATGGGCTTTAAACCCGTTTTAAAATTATCCGAGTAAAAATTTTGAAAAATGAGGTTAAGCTATATAATCATGTTCAAAATCCCATAACTAAACATTTTATGTCATAAAATGTGATTTAATCTTTTTATTTGGCCGTTTTGTGGGGTTTAAGGCATGCATGTCTAAAAGGGCTTTATAGTGGACTCGTTGGAATTTTAACTGATTAAAAAGTTCTGAAATTGAGGTAAATATAAATAATCATATCCAAAATCCCATAATCAAGAATTTTAACTCATGAAATTTGATTTAATCTTATTTTGTGGCTGTTCTATGGGTTTAAGGTGTGCATGTCTAAATGGGCTTATAGTTGACCCGTTGGAATTGTAACCGAGTACAAATTTTTGAAAAAGAGGTTAAGCTATATAATCATATTCCAAAGCCCATAATCAAATATTTTAACTCATAAAATTTGATTTAATATTATTTTGTGGCTGTTTTGTTGGGTTTAAGACGTGCATGTCTAAATGGGCTTTATAGTGGACCCGTTGGAATTTTAACCGAGTAAAAATTTCTGAAAATGAGGTTCTGCTATATAATCTTGTTCAAAATCCCATAAATAAACATTTTAAGTCATAAAATATGATTTAATCTTATTTTTCGGCCGTTTTGTGGGGTTTAAGGCGTGCATGTCTAAATGGGCTTTATAATGGACCCGTCGGAATTTTAACCAACTAAAAAGTTCTAAAATTGACTCTAAACTGTATAATCATTTTCAAAAGACCATAATCAAAAATTTTAAGTCATAAAATTTGATTTAATCTTATTTTGTGGCCATTTTGATTGGGTTTATAAGCGTGTATCTCTAAATGGGTATTATTGTGGTCCCGTTGGAATTTTAATCGTGTAAAAAGTCTTGAAGATGAGGTTAAGGTATATAATCATATTAAAAAGCCCATAATAAAATATTTTAGCTCATAAAATTTTATTTAATCTGATTTTGTGGTCGTTTTGTTGGGTTTAAGGCATACATGTCTAAATGGGCTTTACAGTGGACCCGCTGAATTTTTACCGAGTAAAGTTTTTTGAAAATGAGGTTATACTACATAATCAAGTTCACAAGCACATAAGAAAACATTTTAAATCATAAAATGTGATTTAATCGTATTTTTCGGCCGTTTTGTTGGGGTTTAAGGCTTGCATGTCTAAATGGCATTAAAGTGGACCCGTTGAAATTTTAACCGAGTAAAAAGTTCTAAAATTGAGGTTAAGCTATATAATCATATTAAAAAGCCCATAATCAAATATTTTAACTCATAAAATTTGATTTAATCTTATTTTATGGCTGTTTTGTTGGGTTTAAGGTGTGCATGTCTAAATGGGCATTATAGTGGACCCGTTGGAATTTTAACCGAGTAAAAATTTATGAAAATGAGGTTCTGCTATATAATCTTGTTCAAAATCCCATAACTAAACATTTTAAGTCATGAAATATGATTTAATCTTATTTTTCGGCCGTTTTTTAAGTGGGGGTTTAAAGGCGTGCATGTCTAAATGGGCTTTATAGTGGACCCGTTGGAATTTTAACCAACTAAAAAAAGTTCTAAAATTGACTTTAAACTGTATAATCATTTTCAAAAGCTCATAAATAAATATTTTAAGTCATAAAATTTGATTTAATCTTATTTTTCGGCATTTTGATTGGGGTTTAAGGCGTGCATGTCTAAATGGGTTTATAATGGACTCGTTGGAATTTTAATCGAGTAAAAAGTTTTGAAAATTGAGGTTAAGGTATATAATCATATTCAAAAGCCCATAATCAAATATTTTAACTCATAAAATTTGATTTAATCTTATTTTGTGGTTGTTTTTTGTTTAAGGGTTTAAATGCATATATGTCTGTCTAAATGGGCTTTTTAAAATTAGTGGACCCATATTGGAATTTTTAAATATTTTAGTAAAAATTTTTGAAAATTAGGTTAAGCTATATAATCATGTTCAAAAGCCCATAAAAAACATTTTAAATCATAAAATGTGATTTAATCTTATTTTTTGGCATTTTGTTGGGGTTTAAGGCTTGCATGTCTAAATAGCTTTAAAATGGACCCGTTGGAATTTTAACCGATTAAAAAGTTCTAAAAATGAGGTTAATCTATATAAACATATTCAAAAGCCCATAATCAAATATTTTAACTCATAAAATTTGATTTAATTTTATTTTTTTGCCCGTTTTGTTGGGTTTAATGCGTGCATGTCTAAATGGTCTTTATAGTGGACCCGTTGGAATTTTAACCTCGTAAAATTTTTTGAAAATGAGGTTAAACTATATAATCATTTTCAAAATCCCATAACTAAATATTTTAAGTCATAAATTTTGATTTAATCTTATTTTGTGGCCATTTTTTGGTGTTTAAGGCGTGCATGTCTAAATGGGCTTTACGGTGGACCCTTTGGAATTTTAACCGAGTAAAAAGTCTAATCAAAATTGAGGTTTTAAATATAAATCATATTCAAAAGCCCTAAATGGGCTAATCAAATTTTTAACTCATAAAATTTTATTTACAATAACTAACCTTATTTTTAACCAGTGAAAGTTCTAAAATTTGGTTTAACTATTATAATTTTGTTCAAAAATCCCATTTATTTTTTAAGTCATAAAATGTGATTCAATCTTATTTTTTCAAAAAGCATAACTAAATTTTTAAGTCATTATTTAATATTATGGTCCCTTTAAATGGGCATTTTAAATGGGCTTTTACAAGTAATTGGAATTTTAACTGAGTAAAAATTTCTAAAAATGAGGTTAAGCTATATAATATTGTTCAAAACAACATAACTAAATATTTTAAGTCATAAAATATGATTTAATCTTATTTTTCGGCCGTTTTGTTGGGTTTAAGGCGTGCATGTCTAAATGGGCTTTATAGTGGACCCGTTGGAATTTTAACCGAATAAAAAGTTCTAAAATTGAGGTTAAACTATATAATCATTTTGAAAAGCCCATAAATAAATATTTTTAGTCATAAAATTTGATTTAACTTATTTTGTGGCCGTTTTGTTGGGTTTAAGGCGTGAATGTCTAAATAGGCTTTATAGTGGAACCGTTGGAATTTTAACCGAGTAAATATTTCTGAAAATGAGGTTCTGCTATATAATCTTGTTTAAAATCCCATAACTACACATTTTAAGTCATAAAATGTGATTTAATTTTATTTTTCGGCCGTTTTGTGGGGTTTAAGGCGTGCATGTCGAAATGGGCTTTTATAGTGGACCCGTTGGAATTTTAACCTACTAAAAAGTTCCAAAATTGACTCTAAACTGTATAATCATTTTCAAAAGCGCATAACTAATTATTTCAAGTCATAAAATTTGATTTAATATTATTTTCCGGCCATTTTGATGGGGTTTATGGCATGTATATCTAAATGGTATTACTATGGTCCTGTTGGAATTTTAATCGAGTAAAAAGTCTTGAAGTTGAGGTTAAGGTATATAATCATATTCAAAAACCACAATCAAATATTTTAACTAATAAAATTTGATTTAATCTTATTTTGTGGTCGTTTTGTTAGGTTTAATGCATGCATGTCTAAATGGGTATTATAGTGGACCCGCTGGAATTTTAACCAAGTAAATTTTTTTGAAAATGAGGTTAAGCTACATAATCATGTTCAAAAGCCCATAAGAAAACATTTTAAATCATAAAATGTGATTTAATCTTATTTTTTGGCATTTTGTTGGGGTTTAAGGCTTGCATGTCTAAATGGCTTTAAAGTGGACCCGTTGGAATTTTAAATAAATTAAAAAAAGTCTAAAATTGAGGTTAAGCTATATAATCATATTCAAAAGCCCATAATCAAATATTTTAACTCATAAAATTTGATTTAATCTTATTTTGTGGCCGTTTTGTTGGGTTTAAGGTGTGCATGTCTAAATGGACTTTTATAGTGGACCCATTGGAATTTTAACCGACTAAAAAGTTCTAAAATTGACTTTAAACAGTATAATCATTTTCAAAATCGCATAACTAATTATTTTAAGTCATAAAATTTGATTTAATCTTATTTTCTGGCCATTTTGATGGGGTTTAAGGCGTGCATGTCTAAATGGTATTACTGTGGTCCTGTTGGAATTTTAATCGAGTAAAAAGTCTTGAAATTGAGGTTAAGGTATATAATCTATTCAAAAACCACAATCAAATATTTTAACTCATAAATTTTGATTTAATCTTATTTTGTGGCCGTTTTGTTAGGTTTAAGGCATGTATGTCTAAATGGGCTTTAAAGTGGACCCACTGGAATTTTAACCGAGTAAACATTTTTTGAAAATGAGGTTAAGCTACATAATCATGTTCAAAAGCCCATAAGAAAACATTTTAAATCATAAAATGTAATTTAATCTTATTTTTCGACCATTTTGTTGGGGTTTAAGGCTTGCATGTCTAAATGGCTTTAAAATGGACCCATTGGAATTTTAACCGAGTAAAAAGTTCTAAAATTGACGTTAAGCTATATAATCATATTCAAAATCCAATAATCAAATATTTTAACTCATAAAATTTGATTTAATCTTATTTTGTGGCCATTTTGTTTTGTTTAAGGCGTGCATGTGTAAATGGGCTTTATAGTGGACCCGTTGGAATTTTATCCGAGTAAAAATTTCTGAAAATGAGGTTAAGCTATATAATCATGTTCAAAATCCCATAACTAAACATTTTAAGTCATAAAATGTGATTTAATCTTATTATTTGGCCGTTTTGTGGGGTTTAAGGCGTGCATGTCTAAAAGGGCTTTATAGTGGACTCGTTGGAATTTTAGCTGATTAAAAAGTTCTTAGTTATTGTCTTTTGAACATGATTATACAGTTTAACCTCATATTCAGAAATTTTTACTCGTTAAAATTCTAACGGGTTCACGGTAAAGCCCATTTCAACATGCACGCCTGAAATCCAGCAAAACAACCACAAAATAAGATTAAATCAAATTTTATGAGTTAAATATTTGATTATGGGATATGGAATATGATTAGCTTAACCTCATTTTTAGAACTTTTTGCACGTTTAAAATTCAAACGGGTCCACTATAAGCCCATTTAAACATGCACGCCTAAAATCCAGCAAAACAGCCACAAAATAAGATTAAATCAAATTTTATGAGTTAAATATTTGATTATGGGATATGGAATATGATTATATAGCTTAACCTCATTTTTAGAAATTTTCACACGTTTAAAATTCTAACGAGTCCACTGTAAAGCCCATTTAGACATGTACGCTTTAAACCCAAACAAACGGCCACAAAATAAGATTAAATCAAATTTTTTGAGTTAAAATTTTTGATAAAGGGCTTTAGAATATGATTATATAGCTTAACCTCAATTTCAAAAATTTTTACTCGGTTAAAATTCTATCGGGTCAACTTTGAAGCCCATTTGACATGCATTCCTTAAACATCAACAAAACAACCGAAAAATAAGATTAAATCAAATTTTATGACTTAATATATTTAGTTACGGGATTTTGAAAATGATTATACAGCTTAACCTTAATTTAGAACTTTTTACTCGTTTAAAATTCCAACGAGTCCACTATAAAGCCCTTCTAGACTTGCACGCCTTAAACCCTAACAAAACGGCCAAAAAATAAAATTAAATGATGTTTTATGACTTAAAATATTTAGTTATTGGCTTTTGAACATGATTATATAGCTTAACCTCATTTTCAGAAATTTGCACTCGGTTAAAATTCCAACAGATCCACTGTAAAGCCCATTTAGACATGCAAGCCTTAAACCCAGCAAAACGGTCGCAAAATAAGATTAAATCAAATTTCATGAGTTAAAATATTTGATTATGGGCTTTTGAATATGATTATATAGCTTAACCTCAATTTTAAAACATTTTACTCGATTAAAATACCAACGGGCCCATTGTAAAGCCCATTTAGATATGCATGCCTTAAACCCCAACAAAGCGGCCGAAAAATAAGATTAAATCAAATTTTATGACTTAAAATATTTAGTTATGGGATTTTAAACATGATTATATAGCTTAACATCATTTTTAGAAAATTTTACTCGTTAAAATTCCAACGGGTCCATTGTGAAGCCCATTTAAACACACACGCCTTAAACCAAACAAAACGACCACTAAATAAGATTAAATCAAATTTTATGAATTAAAATATTTAGTTGCGGGATTTTGAACATGATTATACAGCTTAACCTCAAGTTTAGAACTTTTTACTTAGTTAAAATTCCAACGGGTCCACTATAAAGCCCATTTAGACATGCACGCCTTAAATCCAACAAAACAGCCACAAAATAAGATTAAATCAAATTTCATGAGTTAAAATATTTGATTATGGGATATGGAATATGATTATATAGATTAAACTCATTTTCAAAAAATTTTATTCTGTTAAAATTCTAACGGGTCCACTATAAAGCCCATTTAGACACGCACGCCTTAAACCCAACAAAATGGCCACAAAATAAGATTAATCAAATTTTATGAGTTAAAATATTTTATTATGGGATTTAGAATATGATTATTTGGCTTAACCTCAATTTCAAAACTTTTTACTTGGTTGAAATTCCAACGGGTCCACTGTGAAGCCCATTTAGACATGCACGCGTTAAACCCCAACAAATCGGCCGAAAAATATGATTAAATCACATTTTAAGACTTCAAATATTTACTTATGGGCTTTTTAACATGATTATACAGCTTAACCTCAATTTTAGAACTTTTTACTTGGTTAAAATTCCAATGGGGCCACTGTAAAGCCCATTTAGACTTGCACGCCTTAAACCCCAACAAAATGGCCGAAAAATAAGATTAAATCATATTTTACGACTTAAAATATTTATTTTATGGGCTTTTGAACTTGATTATATAGCTTAACCTCATTTTCAAAAATTTGTACTCGGTTAAAATTCGAATAGGTCCATTGTAAAGCCCATTTAGACATGCACTCCTTAAACTCAACAAAACGGCCGCAAAATTAGATTAAATCAAATTTCATAAGTTAACATATTTGATTATGGGCTTTTGAATATAATTATATAGCTTAACCTCAATTTCAGAATCTTTTTACTCAGTTAAAATTCCAACGGGCCTATTGTAAAACCCATTTAGACATGTGCGCCTTAAACCCCAACAAAACGGTTGAAAATAGATTAAATCAAAGGGAAAAGGAAGAATAAGATGCCCATTTTGCATTGTTCTTTAGACCTTTCGAGAAAATAAGCTATATGCTAAATTGTTAAAGTATGAGATTGGTTGTCAAAAGCTGTTTTATTAGTTATGTGGATTGGGCAATGGGAATAAGAATAGACCTCAAGAAAGTACAAAATTATAGTTGAATGGAAACCTCTGAAAAATGTTTTAGAGGTTCAGAATTTCTTGATGATTGTCTCCTCATTGACCAAGCTATTGAAGAAAAAAATGTCGTTCAGTTGAACAGATCAATGCTAAGAAATCTTTGAGACATTAAAGGAGATCTTAATAGAAGCCACGGTACCAGTACAACCAGAATCGGGTAAAGATTATGTGATGTATAGTGATGCTTCTTATAACAGTTTGGGATGCGTACTTATGCAAGAAGGAAAAGTAATGGTCTATGCTTGAGACAACTTAAGATATATGAGAGGAATTATCTTACTTAGAATTTGGAGCTAGTAATGGTTGTATTTGCTTTAAAAGATATAGCATCATTATTTATACAGTGAACGATGCTATATTTATATAGGTTATAAAAGTTTAAAGTATATGCTTTCTAAAGAAGAGTTAAACTTGACGTAAAGAAGTTGGATTGAGCTTTTTAAGAATTATGATATGGTCATTGACTATCATCCAAAAAAAGCTAATGTGATAGCTGACGCTCTCAGTCGAAAGACAATTGTTGCCTTAAGAGCTATGAATGCAAGATTGGCATTAAAAGAAGATGGTTTTTTTATTGTCAAGTTAAGAATAAAATTTACCATATTGAATTAAATAAGATATCTTTAAAGAAAGGATGCGAAATGTTGTCAAGGTGCAAACAAGTGGAAAAGAGTGAAATTGAAAACTTGGAAGTTAGGTTTGATAGATAACTGTATTATCAAGGAAAAATTTCTATCTCAATGATGGAAACTATATGTTGACCTGAAAGAAAAGATATTTAATATGAAGTTAAGGATAAACTATTCCTTAAAAGTTTCACCTTGGAAGAAGGTGTTATGGTTTGGACAAAAAGAAAGTTAATTTCAAAATTTATTGGACTATAAGAAATTGTGAAAGGAGTCAGTCTTATAGTTAAGCTTAATAGTTATCTTTATCTTTGGAAATGAATAAGATTCATAATGTATCGATGCTCTGGAAATATTGATTAGGCCTCTCACTTGTTGTTACTCCGTAGAAAATAGAGATTCAGTCTGATTTAAGCTATGAAAAAGAATTGGTAAAGATCATAGCACATGGAGTCAAAGAACTAAGAAAACAATACAATCCCATTTGTCAAAGTTATTTGACAAAAATCACAAGGTTAAAGAAACAATTTGAGAGAAATTTCTTTAATTATGGGTTTTGGAAAGGAAATTTCTAAGGTTTAAAGGTCTCATGTGATAGACAGTGAATTGAATAAGGTATTCTTAAAGTTTGGTTGAATTCCAATGAAAATTGGAATGTGAATTGAAGTTTAAAAAGGTAGTGACCAAAATGTAAATTTTGAAAATTTTATGGCTAAAGTATAAACTTTGGAAAAGTTTGGGGACTAAAGTTGTAATTTCCCAAAAGTTAAGGGTTTTATTTCATAAATAAACAGATCACCTAAGGGTGTGAATCGAATGCGGAATTATTGGTTCGATCTGATACTTCAATTATTGGGAAAATTGCAGTTAAAGTTTAAGTGGAATTCGGATACCCGGACCGAACTGGAAAATTTTGAAATTTTGCCATATGATAGAGAAATTTTATAAAAGTCATTTCCAAGTGTTGAAAATTTTTTTAGTTCGATTCAAGATGAATCCTACAGTTATTTCTAAGTGAAGGATTATTTATCGGTATATTGGATCGAATGGAAATTTTGGAGACTGATCCAAAAGCTATGGAAAAGTCATAAAATATTATTTTAAGAATAATTTATTATGGTTGGTTGATTTTAACTAGATTTAGTTAGATTGTAATGCAATGGCAATTTGGAAACAAACTAGTAAATAAAGACTAATTGCAGGGCAAATTGGTTATTTGGCTCCAATGGCAATTTTGAAATATTTAAAAAGTTATAAGGGCAATTTTGGAAAGAGAAAGATTAAATCTTGGCCTTGATTGATGATAAAATCAATCTCAACCATTGGATAAAAAGGGCAAAATTGTAATTTCACTATTAAATGAATTTAATATTCATTTAATAGATATATGTGTAAAATAATGGTGAAAAGATGAAGATTTTGTTCATCTTTTCCAGCAACAAACGTGAGGGCTAGGGAAAGAAAGAGAAAATTTTTTCCAAGCTCGATTTAAGCCCCAAAACTCGGTTTTCAGGTAATCTCTTCAACTACAAAGTTGTTCCACTCTTCAAGCTCTATCTTTTGATATCAATAATTCATGAAATCCATGCTTGATTGATGAGAATTTACATGAGAAAGAAATTAGGGTTTATGGATCAAATTGGGGCTTTTGAGATTTTATGATTCCATGATTGAATTCAAGTTGAAATCAAGCTAGCATGATGTTAAAATAATGATATTGAGTTGGGATTTAAGTTTTACATGTTTTGATTATTATGAAGATGATTAGGGTTTATGGATTCAAGTTTAATTTAGGGTTTGTGATGTTGAAATAATGATCTAGTAAGCTTGAATTGTTGTTTGGAAGCAAAACCCTAAGTTAAATTGTGTAGGGACCATTTCGGCAACTTGAAAAGTTGAAGGACCAAATCTAAATTTTTAGAATTTGGAGTGTATTTGTGTTATTAATGATGTTAGAGATAAGAAAATGAAGTTAGAATGCCAAATTGATGTTGAATTAATTAGTGACCATTTTGACAATTTGTCAAAGTTAAGTGACCAAATCGAAATTGAAGTTTTGTATGGGGGTTAAATCTAATTTTTAGTTGTAATGATGGAATTAAGGTAGTAATGTTGAATTGAGGACTAAATTTCAAAGTTAAAAAGCATGAATCCTTATCTTTACATTTTAGTGAATATTTCGGTAAATAAGGAAAATTAGGAAGAATTATTGTCAATAATTATTTGGTGAAAAATGTGATGAGTTGGTGGTTTAAAGCTAGTGATTGGAATAAACTAAAAAGTAGAGAAGGAGAAGTTAGTATAAAAGTTGAAGTTGTTTATGGAAGTTGTGTAGAAAAACTGGTTTATGGCAGTAACTTTGAAAATTCACCATAAATTCTACAAAAATGGTTAGAAGGTGAATTTTATACCGATGTAAATATTTGTTCGTCTAGTTTCCTGTCCAACAAACGGAAAATGATTTCGAGTTCCAAGTAAAAAGATATGAATTATCATATGTTTCCTTTGTGGCGCGGGGTGATGGGTCGCTCTCGCCCACATTCTATCCTCAACGGGGTCTAAGGCATGGGAATCCTCTCACTCCTTTTCTATTTCTCATTTGCACACAAGGACTATCGGCTACGCTTACTACTGAACAATAGGCAGGATGTCTGCAGGGACTTTGCACTAGTCGATATGGTCCTCGGGTCAATCATCTTATTTTCGCTGATGATAGTATGATTTTCGTTCAGAATAATATCCAGGAAATAACTCGAGTTAAAGAAATTCTTCACCTTTATGCATCCTCTTCAGTCCCCATACCACTCCGGGTCATAAGCAAGTTGTATATGATATTCTCCATGTCCGCGAAGTTAACGGCCCAGGAATTTATCTAGGAATTCATCTTCTATCGGGCAGAATAAAATGGCAAAACTTGGGTTTACTAGAGACAAATTGAACTCTTGAATGGCAAGTTGTGTAACCCCCTCGACCCAGCCTAGACGCCCGACCGAACCGAGACAACTACATTAGGTTTGCCGAAGCAAACCGAAGAACAATTAAAAAAACTGGTCTATTTTTTCTTTTTATCTTATCTAGATGCAAATTATTAATCCTACATGTGTATACTTGCAGTGGTTAAATTTTCAAAGAAAACAGATCACGGGAAGGCCACCAATTGCATATAATGCGTTTTAGGGACTAAATTGCAAATTTAATAATTTTAAGGACCAAAACTAAAATTAAAGTTACCAATCCTCAATTAGTCCATTTACTTGCTCACATGACAAATTCCAGGTCATTACGATCATTTAAACTCTTACAATTGCATTCACATAACTCAAGGACCAAAATGAAAGAAGCAGAAATCTTCATGATTCCAAAATAACTAATTGAACGGTAGTTGTACCGGTATGCGTACAAGTGTTTCGATACGCCCTTATGATTTCAAAAACTTAGATTCCATTAGCTAAAACCTGTACCGAAACCCTTGCTCGCGTATCGAAATGCCTGGCAAAAATGCTTATGACCATATTAGAACATTTGCTCGAGTACCGAAATGCTATGCCTGAAAAGGCTTATCCGTATCGAAACACCTACCCGCATATCGAAACGCTATGCCTGAAATGAACTAGCCGTACCGGTACGGGGTCACCTGTTTCGATACGCCTGGACCTATAATGTCCCAAATTACTATTTAATCATTCTTTAATGAAAACCAAACCACTTATACATGCTTCAAACACTTATACAATAACACCAAAATACATTTCCCACCAAAGCAACACAGAAACATCAACCAAACATGGCATTCATACAAACTTGTTGACCTATAGGCATGCTTCCTAATATCATTCTACCAAACAACCAAAACTCTCATTTGGTACCTTTAAGGCATACTCAACATGTTTGCACAATTATAGCATCATACCAAACTTGCTTGAATCATCAAAACATGGCAACCACACCAAAATAACTAGATGCATTCTTAGGCACACATCAAGCATCAAAATAGGCAATGATTCACACAAGTCTAACAACAACGAACCAACATGAAATCCAGCACTTCACGTGCTTAAAAACCATGGAAAATCAAAATTACAAAACCCCAAAATATGGTAAACACATTGCCTTATTAACCGGAATCATAAACTGAGTTCATACTCAAAGTAGTCTTTGTCTTAGGATCACTTTAGCCTTGCCCTTGTAGCCCCCAAACTTTAATGCTCTGCATCATTAAGAAAAAGAGAGCGTAAGCACACATGCTTAGTGAGGATGCTCGTAAACAATGATGCATTTAAAAACATTTGAAACCAAAACACTTGTTTCCAACAAATGCTTATAACCAAAGCACTTTCCTTGTCTCCAACCGAAACATGCATAAACACCCTTATGCAACATCATATACATATTCCATGCTTAGATTCCAAAGCATTAAATCTTAAACTATGCTTAAATCCCAAAGCATTATTAAATAAAACATGCTTAAATCCCAAAGCATTACATAAAAGGTTCAACACATGAACTTTCACATATATTGGCATTAATAGTGACCCGGATAGACTACCCTCTATCCAACATATCGGATACATGGATCTCTCATACCATGCCTAGTTAAACCGCATGATATACCCAAACCTTGCCTAGTTAAACCACAAGATTTGACACTCTCACCTAGTTAAACAGCGAGATTTACCCTTGCCTAGTTAATCCGCAAGTATACTGACCTTGCCTAGTTAAACCGCAAGATCACCATCAAATTGGGTTGCCTAGTTAAACAACATACCCAATAAGGTTCCCAATAGTCCGAGTGGCCTTGTTAAACCGCCATACCTCAAGGACCCATGGCCACAATCGATTTTGTTCATATTTTATAGTGCACTTTAATCCTATGGCATGCCAACTATATCTGATTGTTTCTTACCTTGTCACATAGCCAATATATCATTTACAAAACCATTTACTTACCATTTTACAATGCATTATATAAAACACCACATATGAAAATCACATTACCCAAGCAATAACACCATTCCCAACCGGAATGTAATCCAATGCTCACTAGCATTTTATATACTTTAAATCCCCTGCATATATACTTAAAAATCATGCATTTCCAGTAAGTAAATCATACCATGTTTATCACCAAAACATGGAAACAACATGCCCATATCCAAGCCGATATTCAAGAGAAAATAAGGGAAACTTACTTCCGAGCTTAGGTAAGTGTCTCACGCTTACCCTAAACTCCCAACAACCTTTACAAACCCTTTTAAAGCATTTAAAAACCAGTTTCCACTCACCGATATGCCTTGCCTTCCTTGCCAACGCGAAACAAGCTCCCGACAAGCAACAAAACAACGTCAAGCTTCGTCGCCTTGATTGTCCCCTGTTTTAAACATATAAAACCAGAGGATAAATGCATCATTATGCATTTCAAACCAATGCCTCAAAGAAAAACCCCGCAACTCTCAAGTTGCCCACTCGAAAACCATCTGAAACATACCGAAATGATCCCCAAACATTTCCAAAACTTAACCCAGCTATAATATAACTATTCAATCCATAAAACTTCATCAATTAAGAGCTAAAAACCCTTTGCCAACATCCTTTTACTTTCAGCAATGATAAAACTCAATTATCACCACAAAAACAAAAATCTAACAATCTAACCAATTAGAGATTTAAGAGTTTCGGGATTCCATTGATAAAAACAACTTATCAACAACATAATACATCCAAATTATGTTTAAAATCAATCTCAAACACTGGAAAACAGATCCATTTCGAACCTTTCACTATTCCATCAATTTCACCTAATTAATTTAATTAAACATTGTAAAACATGAAAAATCAGTTTATAAATCATGAATCAAGGATCAAACACTTGGGAATATCAATAAAGAACCATTCAATAGAAGAGATCATGGACCTTAACCCTATTGTGAGATTTCTCCTTCAATTAGCTTGTTTAAAACTAGGAAAACGCAAGATTTTAATGAGATTTTGTAAAACAAAGTTAAAAAATCAATTATAAATCAATAATCTGAGTAAAAAGATCTCTCACCTCTAGATTTTGATAAAACTTGAGTGTTTGGCTGAGAGAAAAGTTACGTCAAAATATCTTGAAAAGGTTAACTAACTTTTAATATCAAAAACCCCTTTAATTAACTTTTGAAATATGTGTTAAAATAATTTAATTGAAAGGAGAAATCACCAGCAAAAACTTGGTAAAATAGCTCCTTAAGGATTCTAAGAATTTGACCCCTTTTCATTTTAGTCACCTTTTAAAACCAGATTTCAAAATTTACATTATGGTCACTAACCAAAATGTTACCCTTCCAAAACCCATTTTCCAAAATTGACTTCACCATAAACCTTAATATATTAAATAATGATTTTTGCATATTTTTCCACAATTTTAACACCTCCAAAACATTTAATTCGATTTAATCCCAAAACTGACTCGAATCTCTAATTTCGGTCCATCAGACCTTCAGACCAACCTTTGAAACACCTAGCCCCAAAACCGGGGTGTTACAAGTTGGAACAATCATCTACTCTCGTTCAGCGGACATGAGGTCTTCATCAAATCAATTATTCAATCTTTTCCACAGTACGTCATGTCATGTTACCTGTTGCCTCAAAACATAATTGATGATATGTCTAAATCTATGCATATTTACTATTGGTCGGGTCGCAACAAAAAAATGGTTGGCCTATGATTGCTTGGGATTCGGTCTGTACCCCGAAGAACGCTGGGGGAATGGGCTTCTGCGATGTGCATCTCTTTAATGTTGCTTTGTTGGGCAAGCAAATTTGGCATCAAATCAATGAGCCTGATTTGCTATTATCTCGCGTCTACAAGGCACAATACTTTCCTTCTAGGAATATCTTTGATGCCGAGGCCCCTAAGAATTCTTCATTCGCTTGGAAAGGTCTTTACCAAGCCATGCGTAAGCTATATTTCGGGTTCTTTTAAAGATCTGGAATCAACAGCAAGATTTGTGTACACTCGGATAACTGGGGTGGTGCATCTGTGCTACACTTATATGGTGATTATACGGACAATGATGAAATTTTGGTCCGTTGCCGTGATTTCATGTTAAAAGGGTAACCTATTTGCGATGAGGAAAAAATTCGTCGTTATTTTGATTTTAACGATGCAAACATAATCCTCCATGTCCCTATTATTAATGACAATCGAGACACGATACTTTAGAGTAACCATGATTCTGGCATCTACTCAGTTAGATCGGGATATCTGTTCTTGCAAAGTCCGTCTGGCTCGTTAAATCAACGATCGTGCATCTGGATGATTCTTTCAAACATCTATATTATTCCTAAGATTCAGACTTTTGGATGAAGGGCAGGTCATAATGCACTGCCAACTTTTCAAAGATTACGATCGGCAAACCTGGCCCTGAGCACATACCCTCTTTGCCACCTAGCCCCTGAAACCATCATCCATGCCTAACGTGACTGTCCGTGTTCAACTGAGGCTCTTCATTTGGCTAGTCTTCAACACGAGATTATTTATAGCACTACCACATATACTTTCTCGTGGATAGAAAAAGGGGCATCCAGTCTTCCATATGACACCTTTGTTTTGTTCATTACAGTTCTTTGGGATTTATGGAATCATAGAAATGACTGGGTCCATAATAACCGTCTGCAACCTCCCTGGCTCACAGTGCTAAGCTCTCAAGGCCTTATCCGAGACTACGCAGCTGCCATGATGACGAGCCCCAACTTCTCTAATGGAACATCAGCCAACCATGCCCAGACTGCTTAGTTTAATAACCCAGTGTTAGCAAGGCCACGTTGGAGACCCTTGAGGACTGGGACTGTTAAAATCAATACAAATGGCGCCTTCCTCTTGGCTTCCAAGGATGCAGCAATAGGAGCTATTGCAAGGGACGATAGAGGTGCTGTTCTTGGCGGATTAGCACAACATTCAACTGGCTGCCTAAATGCTACTTTGGCTGAGCTTCATGCAGTTACAACCGGTATTCAACTTGGATGTGCACGAGGTTGGTCCAATGTTATCATTGAAACCGATTCCACCATGGTGGCTAACAAATTGAATCACCAAGAAGATGATCTATCCTTGTTTGGGCCTCTATTTGATAATGCCCACCATCTACTTGCAACTTCTGAGGGTTTTTGTGTTCAATTTTTACCTATGAAGGCTAACCTTAATTTCAAAACTTTTTACTCGGTTAAAATTCCAACGGGTCCACTGTGAAGCCCATTTAGACATGCACGCCTTACACCCCAATGAAATGGCCAAAAAATAAGATTAAATCAAATTTTATGACTTAAAATATTTATTTTTGGGCTTTTGAACATGATTATACAGCTTAACCCCAATTTTAGAACTTTTTACTCGGTTAAAATTCCAACGGGTCCATTGTAAAGCCCATTTAGACTTGTACACCTTAAACCCCAACGAAACGACTGAAAAATAAGATTAGATCACATTTTACGAATATTTATTTATGGGCTTTTGAACATAATTATATAACTTAAACTTGTTTTCAAAAAATTTTATTCGGTTAAAATTCACAGGTCCACTGTAAAGCCATTTAGACATGCACACCTTAAACCCAACAAAAGGGCAGCAAAATAGGATTGAATCAAATTTTTTGACTTAAAATATTTAGGTATGGGCTTTTGAACATGATTATACAGCTTAACCTCAATTTTAGAACATTTTACTCGGTTAAAATTCCAATGGGTCCACTATAAAGCCTATCTAGACTTGCACCCTTAAACCCCAAGAAAACAGCCAAAAAATAAGATTAAATTACATTTTATGACTTAAAACATTTAGTTATAGGCTTTTGAACATGATTATATAGCTTAACCCCATTTTCAAAAAAATTTACTCAGTTAAAATACCAACAGATCCACTGTAAAGCCCATTTAGACATGTATACCTTAATCCCAACAAAACGACCACAAAATAAGATTAAATCAAATTTAATGAGTTAAAATATTTGATTGTGGGATTTTGAATATGATTATATAGTTATCCTCAATTTCAAAACTTTTTACTCGGTTAAAATTCCAACGACCCACTGTAAAGCCCATTTAGACTTGCACGCTTTCAACCCCAACAAAACTATTGAAAAATAAGATTAAATCACATTTTATGACTTAAAATATTTATTTATGGGCTTTTGAACATGATTATATAGCTTAACCTCATTTTTCGAAAATTTATACTCGGTTAAAATTCCAACTGGTCCACTATAAAGTCCATTCATGCGCGTCTTAAACCCAACAAAACGACCACAAAATAAGATTAAATCAAATTTTATGAGTTAAAATATTTTATTATGAGCTGTTGAATATGATTATATAGCTTAACCTGAATTTCAAAACTTTTTACTCGGTTTAAATTCCAACGGGTCCAATGTGAAGCCCGTTTAGACATGCACGCCTTAAACCCAAACAAAAAGGCCGAAAATAAGATTTAATCAAATTTTATGACTTAAAATATTTAGTTATGGGCTTTTGAACATGATTATACAGCTTAACCTCAAATTTAGAACTTTTTGCTTGGTTAAAATTCCAAGGAGACTTCTTCGTGACTATGTAGCGGCCACATCATCAGGAACATAGAATGATGGGGCTTTTGACCCTCTGACCAAAGATGCTACAGTGGGAGTTATAGCACGTGATGCTCGTGGTACTGTCATTGGTGGTCTCGCTCATCCTCTGACTAATTGCACAGATGTTTCCTCGGCGGAAGCACAAGCTATAATAGTTGGCATTTACTTGAGTCGTGATCATGGTTGGTCCGGGGTTATCATTGAGACCGACTCTGCCATAGTTGCTAACAAAATCAATCGGCAGGGTTTTGATATTTCATCTCTGAACCCTCTTATTGATCATAATCGTCTTCTGCTTGTTGACTCAGATGATTTTAGTGTCCGGTTTGTACATAGAATGATGAACAATGTTGGCCATACTTTGGCATCTAGGTCTTTAAGGACTATGTTTCCCGTTTCTTTCTCTTCGGTCTATCCATGTATCTACATGATATTGTAACTAATGAGATTCATTCTCATCCAAATTAATACATATGGGTACTCTTTTTCCCATAGGAGCTCATTTGGGACCTTTGGGTCACAATTGAGGGTAGAGGGTTTTTAATGAGGCCCGCCTTCAATCAAAAAAAATTCCAATGGGTCCACTATAAAGCCTATTTAGACTTGCACGCTTTAAACCCCAACAAAACGGTCGAAAAATAAGATTAAATTAAATTTTAGTACTTAAAACATTAGTTATGGGTTTTTGAACATGATTATATAGCTTAACCTCATTTTCAAAAAAATTTACTTGGTTAAAATTCCAACAGATACACTATAAAGCCCATTTAGACATGCACGCCTTAAACCCAACAAAATGACACAAAATAAGATTAAATCAAATTTCATGGGTTAAAATATTTAATTACGAGCTTTTGAATATGATTATATAGTCTAACCTCAATTTTAGAACTTTTTACTCGGTTAAAATTCCAACAGACCCACTGTAAAGCCCATTTAGACATACACGCCTTAAAACCCAACAAAACGGCCGAAAAATAAGATTAAATCACATTTTATGACTTAAAATATTTAGTTATGGGCTTTTGAATATGATTATATAGATTGAACTCATTTTCAAAATTTTTTACATGGTTAAAATTCCAACGTGTCTACTGTAAAGCCCATTTAAACATTCACACCTTAAACGAAACAAAACGGCCACAAAATAAGATTAAATAAACTTTTTACTCGGTTAAAATTCCAACGGGTCCACTATAAGCCTATTTAGACATGCACGTCTTAAACCTTACAAAATGGCCACAAAATATGATTAAATCAAATTTTACGAGATAAAATATTTGATTATGGGCTATGGAATATGATTATATAGCTTAACCTCATTTTTAGAAATTTTTACTCTGTTAAAATTCCAACAGTTCCATTAAAATCCCATTTAGACATGCACGCCAAACGACCGAAAATTAAGATTAAATCACATTTTATGCCTTAAAATATTTAGTTATGGGCTTTTTAACATGATTATATAGCTTAACCTCATTTTAGAAAATTTTACTTGGTTAAAATTCCAGTGGGTCCACTTTAAAGCCCATTTAGACACACGCCTTAAACCCAGCAAAACGGCCACAAAATAAGATTAAATCAAATTTCAGGAGTTAAAATATTTGATTATGGGCTATGGAATATGATTATATAGCTTAACCTCATTTTTAGAAATTTTTACTCGGTTAAAATTACAATGGTCCACAGTAAAGCCCATTTAGAAATGCACGCCTTAAACCAACAAAACGGCCACAAAATAAGATTAAATCAATTTCTATGAGTTAAAATATTTGATTATGGGCTTTTGAACATGATTATACAGATTAGCCTCAATTTTGGAAATTTTTACTCGGTTAAAATTCTAACTGTTACAATGTGAAGCCCGTTTAGACATGCACACCTTAAACCCCAACAAAATGGCCACAAAATAAGATTAAATCAAATTGTATAAGTTAAAATATTTGATTATGGCCCCATTGTGAAGCCATTTAGACATGCACGCCTTAAACCCCAACAAAACGACCGAAAAATAAGGTTAAATCAGATTTTATGACTTAAAATATTTAGTTATAGGCTTTTGAACATGATTATATAGCTTAACCTCAATTTTAGAACTTTTACTCGTTTAAAATTCCAACGGGTCCATTGTGAAGCCCATTTAGACATGCACGCCTTAAACCCCAATAAAATGACCAAAAATAAAATGATCAAATTCTTAGAATCTTTAAGGAGCTATTTTACCAAGTTTTGCTGGTGGTTTCTCCCTTCAATTAAGATTTTTTAACATGTGTTTTTAAAGGTAATTAAAAGGGATTTTGTTAATAAAAGTTAGTTATTGGTTTTAAAGAAATTTGACGTAAACTTTTCTCTCAACTTTTCTGTCCACTTCTTTTCTGCCAAACACTCTTGTTTTCATCAAATCTCAGAGGTGATAGATCTTTTTACTTGGATTCTTGATTTATAAATGCTTCTTTACCTTTGATTTACAAAACCTCATTGAAATCTTGTGTTTTTTAGCATTAATCAATCAATTGAGGGAGAAATCACACAATAGAGGTAAGGTTCGTTCTTCTCCTATATTGATTGTTCTTTATTGATATTCTCAAGTATTTAATCCTTGATTTATGATTTATAATCTAATTATATGTATTTACAATGATTAATTGATTTAATTGGGTTTAATTGATGAAATTGTGGAAAATTCGTATTGGATCTGTTTTCCAATAATGAGGATTGATTTTAAACATATATTGGATTATTTATAATGTTGATAAGTCATTTTTAACATTGGAATCCCGAAACTCCTTGAATCCTTGATTATTAGGTTGTTAGATTTGTGTTTTTATGGAGTCGTGGTGGCTGGAAGTAAAAGGATGTTGGGAAAGGGTTTTTAGATGTTAATTGATGATGTTTCTTGGGTTGAATTGTTATATTATGGCTGCGTTAAGTTTTGGAAGTGTTTGAGGATGATTTCGATATATTTCAGATGGTTTTTGAGTGGGCAACTTAAGAGTTGCGGGTAATTGCTTGTTGGCAATGGTTTGAATGCATAATGATGCATTTTTCCTCTGGTTTTATGTGGTTAAAACATGGGATAATCAAGGCAACGAAGCTTGACGTTGTTTGTTGCTTGCCGGGAGCTCGATTCGGGTTGGCGAGCAAGGGTGTATCAGTGAGTGAAAACTGGTTTAAATGCCTTTCAAAGGTTTAATAAAGGTTGTTGGGAGTTTATGGTAAGTGTGAAATGCTTACCTAAGCTAGGAAGTAAGTTTCCCTTATTTTGCTCTTGAATATCGGTTTGGATATGATCATGTTGATTTCATGTTTTGGTGTTAAACATGGTTTGATTTACTTACTAGAAATGCACGATTTTAAGTACATATGCAGTGGTTTAAAAGAATATGAAATGCTAGTGAGCATTGGTTTTCATTCCAGTCGGGAATGGTGTTATTGCTTTGGCAATGTGATTTGTATAAGTGGTGATTTTTGTATAATGCATTGTAAAACAGTAAGTAAATGGTTTTATAAATGATGTATTGGCTATGTGACAAGATGAGAAAATAATCAGATATAGTTGGCATGCCATAGGATTAAAGTGCACTTTAAAATATGAACAAAATCGATCATGGCCATGGGTCCTTGAGGTATGGCAGATTAACTAGGCCACTCGGACTGTTGGGACCTCATTTGGGGCATGCGGTTTAACTAGGCAACACAAATTGATGGTGATCTTGCGGTGTAACTAGGCAAGGTCAGTAAACTTGTGGTTTAACTAGGCAAGGGTAGTAAAACTCGCGGTTTAACTAGGCGAGGGTGTTAAATCTTGTTGTTTAACTCGGCAATGTTTGGGATATCATGCAGTTTAACTAGGTGTGGTATGAGAGATCCGTGTATCTGATAGGTATGGATAGAGGGTAGTCTATCTGGGGTCACTATAAATGCCAATATATGTGAAAGTTCATGTGTTGAACCTATTTTAATGCTTTGGGATTTAAGCATGGTTTATAGTTTAATGCTTTGGGATTTAAGCATGGTTTATGGTTTAATGCTTTGGGATCTAAGCATGGAATTTGTATATGATGTTACATAAGGATTGTTATGCATGTCTCGGTTGGAGACAAGGAAAAATGCTTTGGGTTGTTCAGCATGTTTTGGGAACAAGTGGTTTGGTTTTCAAATGGTTTTAATTGCATCATTGTTTCATGAGCATCCTCTCTAAGTATGTGCGCTTACGCTCTCTTTTTCATAATGATGCAGAGCATTGAAGGTTTAAAGCGATCCAAGACAAGGACTACTTCAAGTATGAACTCGGTTTATGTTTCCGGTTAATAAGGTAATGTGTTCGCCATATTTTGGGTATTTGTAATTCTATTTTTCCCATGGTTTTAAGCATGTGAAGTGCTGGATTTTATGATTGGTTTGATATTGTTGAACTTGTGTGGATCCTTGCTTATAATGATGCTAGATGAGTGCTTAGGATTATTAATATGCTTTTAGACAATATAAAAGAAAAAAATGGACCGGTTTTCTAAATCTTTCTTCGTTTTGCTTCGGCAAACCTAATGTAGTTCTCTCGGTTCGGTAGGGAGTCTAGGTCGGGTCGAGGGGGTTACATGCACATCTTAAACCCAACAAAATAGACACAAAATAAGATTAAATCAAATTTTATGAGTTAAAATATTTGATTATGGGCTTTTGAATATGATTATATAGCTTAACCTCAATTTTAAAACTTTTTACTAGGTTAAAATTCCAATAGGTCCACTGTAAAGCCCATTTAGACATGCACGTCTTAAACCCCAAAAAATGGCCAAAAAATAAGATTAAATCACATTTTATGACTTAAAATATTTATTTATGGGCTTTTGAAAATGATTATACAGCTTAACCTCAATTTTAGAACTTTTTACTAGGTTAAAATTCCAATGGGTCCACTGTGAAGCCCATTTAGCTACGCAAGCCCCCAATAAAACGAACGAAAGATAAGATTCAATCAAATTTTATGACTTAAAATATTTAGTTATGGTCTTTTGAATATGATTATACAACTTAACCTCAATTTTAGAACTTTTTACTCGGTTAAAATTCCAACGGGTCCACTGTGAAGCCCATTTAGACATGCACGCCTTAAACCCCAATAAAACGACAAAAAATATGATTAAATCTGATTTTATGACTTAAAATGTTTAGTTATGGGCTTTTGAACTTGATTATACAGCTTAAACTTATTTTAGAACTTTTTACTCAGTTAAAATTCGAACAGGTCCACTGTGAATCTCATTTAGACATGCACGCCTTAAACCCCATTAAAACGGCCGAAAAACAATATTAAATCAAATTTTATGACTTAAAATATTTATTTATGGGATTTTAAACATTATTATACTACTTAACCTCAATTTTAGAACTTTTTACTCGGTTAAAATTCCAACTGGTCCACAGTGAAGCCCATTTTGACATGCACGCCTTAAACCCAACAAAACGGCCACGAAATAAGACTAAATCAAATTTCATGTGTAAAGATATTTGATTATGGGCTACTGAATATGATTATATAGATTAAACTAATTCTCATAAATTTTTAATCGGTTAAAATTCCAACGGGTCCACTGTAAAGCCCATTTAGACATGCACGTCTTAAACCCAACAAAACGGACACAAAATAAGATTGAATCAAATTTTATGAGTTAAAATATTTGAGTATGGGCTTTTGAATATGATTATATAGCTTAACCTCAATTTCAAAACTTTTTACTCCGTTAAAATTCCAACGGGTCCACCGTAAAGCCCATTTAGACATGCACGTCTTAAACCCAAAAAAATGGCCAAAAAATAAGATTAAATCACATTGTATGACTTAAAAGATTTATTTATGGGCTTTTGAAAATGATTATACAGCTTAACCTCAATTTTAGAACTTTTTACTAGGTTAAAATTCAAACGAATCCACTGTGAAGCCCATTTAGATACGCAAGCCCCCAATAAAACGAACGAAAATAAGATTAAATCAAATTTTATGACTTAAAATATTTAGTTATGGTCTTTTGAATATGATTATAGAACTTAACCTCAATTTTAGAACTTTTTACTCGGTTAAAATTCCAACGGGTCCACTGTAAAGCCCATTTAGACATGCACGCCTTAAACCCCAATAAAACGACCAAAAAATATGATTAAATCAAATTTTATGACTTAAAATATTTAGTTATGGCTTTTGAACTTGATTATACAGCTTAAACTAAATTTTAGAACTTTTTACTCGGTTAAAATTCAAACGGGTGTCGATCGAAATACTCTCATCCTCTCTTCGCTCAACTCTCTCATCCTCTTCAACCCTTCTTTCACTCAGCCTTTCTTCGCCTTCCCCCACCTCTGCTGATCTGCCTCTATGAAGTACAGACCAGCAACATCGGCACTACTCTTCTCTACACCTTTTTCTCCTACGGCAAGTGAGCCACATCCAAGCGCTGGAATTTTGGATCTAAACGCATATGCTGGATTTTTGACGCATTTGAGTATGTTGCATCACTATTTCTGGACAACTTTTAGAGCCTGTTATGAAAATTCATCACTGAGAGGTGAGGTTTTTCAATCCCCCCGTGGTTCAATTCATCCCTTCCAATCACTCAACCATATCTGGATATATTTTTTATATTGTTACAATTCTTCCATTACATTACATATGCTGGTCTTTTAACCTTCTAATATGGCCAAGGATCATTTTGTTTTCTTTCTAACCAACTATTTCCTATCTATTTTGTCTAATAACGTTTTTTGTATTGTTATTAGAATTTGGGTTTCCACCCTTATATTTTATTCCAATATTTTATGGTTTGCTACTCGCTTCCCCTTCCCATTTCAAAGGAGAAACTGGTCACATTTTTTAAGGTTTTCTTGACAACTCCAAAACATTTATATTTTCCGCCTTTCCACTTATTTCTCATTTCCCATTCCATCCTACCTATGCTTTTCCTTATCTTTTACCTGGCAAAGGAATACATTTACATTTCATTAATATTTCAGTTCATTTCAGTTAATCTTATTACAATCTCAATTACTTTCTACAACTTTACTCTTTTGTCCCGCTGCATAATTAAGGGGAAAGAGTTTATGGGGTGTAATGTAGCACCCATATTCATCGCCGTTATACAGTAATTGTCCTAGTCTCTACGACCTGGGTTGATTTTCATGTATAACATGCACCACTATTTTCACGTTAATTCAATTTTCTTGAATTATATCACATCCTTACTAATCTCCTATTGGTTGTATTAATTCAAATTTATCACAAATACCACCGGAATTTTTTACTTCATTATCATCATATCTAAATTACTACATTGCTTAGTACCCCCTAATAAGTTTCAACAAAAGCTACAAAAATTTACAACTGTTATACGGATTATTTGCACCCATGACTTCATATCTCACATTAAACTATTGTCAATTCTATTATGTGGAATTCTAGCTCGGGGTGATAAGAACACGTCTTTCTTCCATGCTCGAGCCAATGGAAGAAGAAAGAAGAATAAAATTAGGGGCTTATATGACTCCTCAAATATATAGAGAGATGCCATGGAATGTCACTGATTACTTCTAGGGGCTATTTACCACATCTGAACCAGCAATCTCGCCGAGGATCCTTGACAACATTATTCCATCTATAACGCCGGAAATAAATGTTACCCTGACTAGGCCATTCACGGAAGATGAAATCTTCAATGCCTTTCGTGAAATAAATCCAAAAAAAGCCCCAGGTCATGACAAACTTCCAAGTGGATTTTACCGTCAGCATTGGGACATTATTGGACAAGATGTCATTAATCTTTGCTTGGCCCTTCTATCCGGTGAAGCGAACATGGCTACAGTAAACATAAATGTATTGGTCCTTATCCCAAAGACCCTACTACTATGAGACAGCTTCGTCCAATCAGCCTATGCACTGTTATATACAAAATCATCTCTAAGGTGCTTGTTAACCGAATGAAATCGATAATTCCTTTCTGTATCAGTGCCACTCAGGTTGCTTTTGTTAAGGGAAGAGCCATCACCGATAATATCTTAATTGCCCACGAATTGGTTCGCACTATCAATTCTGGGGGATCAAGCCTTTTTCAGGGAGCTGCCCTGAAATTAGACATGGAGAAAGCCTTCGATCGTGTAGAGTGGCCTTTCCTTCAACAGATTATACTTAAAATGGGTTTCGCTGTCTCTTGGGTTGATATCCTCATGATATGTATCTCTTCTGTCTCATTTACTACTCTGGTTAACGGCTCACTCTCGCCAGTTTTCTATCCCCAACGCGGCTTAAGACAAGGTGACCCTCTTTCCCTGTTCTTATTTCTTATTTGTACTCAAGGTCTATCAGCTACTCTCCTCGCCGATCAACGGGCAGGTAGGCTCCCAGGCCTCGCCCAGCAACAGGCAGGTAGGCTCCCAGGCCTTTGCTCTAGTCGTCATGGGCCTCGTGTGAATCACCTGTTATTTTCCGATGATAGCATGGTCTTTATTCGTAATGACATTACAAAGGCTTCCCACTTAAAAGATATCCTACATCTATAGGCCTCTTCCGCTGGTCAAGCAATAAACTTTGACAAATCGATGATCTTTTTTAGCCCAAGAACTCATCCCGACCATAAGCAGGCAATTCATGATATTCTTCAGGTCCGAGAAGTGGATAACATAGGGATCTACCTTGGAGTTCCACTTCTTATCTAGAAGAATAAAACTGCATCGCTTGGTTACGCTAGGGATAAGGTTAATTCGCGTATGTCTAATTGGGACAAAAATCTTCTCTCGTACAGTGGTCGAGAGGTTTTTATCAAGTCAGTGATTCAATCTTTTCCACAATATATGATGTCTTGCTACCTTCTTCCACTAAATATAATTGATGACATGACCAAATCTGTTTGACGCTATTGGTGGTCTGCAAAAAAGGATAAACGAGGTCGGCCTATGATCCCTTGGGACATTATTTGCTCACCAAAGTCTGTTGGGGATGTTGGGTTTTGAAACATGCATCTTTTTAACATAGCCCTACTTGGAAAGCAAATATGGCGACTCATTACTGAACCAAATTCTCTTCTTACTCAAATTTACAAGGCAAAATACTTTCTCTCTGGAAACATTTTTCAGACTGAGCCAAATAAAAAAGACTCTTTTGTATGGAAAATGACTAACTCAGACATTGACGCAACTGTGTCCTGGTTTCTTTAAGCAACCAGGGGTTAACAGTAAAATTTGTGTGCACACTGACAACTGGGGAGAGTCTTTGCGATCAATTTATATGGTGATTACGAGTATAATGATGAGATTCCGGTTAGATTTCGTGACTTTATGTTATTAGGACAACCACGTTGGGATGAGTCTAAAGTTCGTCTTTACTTTGATAGGGTTGATGCCGACACAGTGCTCAATGTTCCCATTATCGACGATGCCAATGATACTGTCCTTTAGGCGCATAATGACTCTGGCATATACTCGGTTAAATTCGAATATTTATATTTACAAAGTCTGCCTGTGCCTGTTAACAGGCCTTCTCGTCTTTGGAAAGTTATCAACAAACTTCTGGTCCTTCCAAAGATTCGTACTTTTGGATGTAGGTTAGGTCATGATGCTCTTCCATCTGGGCACAAACTGCATGCTGCTGGTATCCGCACAGGAATCTACCCACTGTGTCGCCAGAGTCTAGAAACTGAGATCCATGCTCTACGTGAATGCCATGGCGCATCGAAAGCACTACGATTGGCATGTTTTCCAAACTCCCTCATTTACAGTACTTCAGCCTCCACCTTAACATGGCTTGAGGAAGGGGCTGTATGTCTGCCTATTCAATCTTTTGCGATGTTTCTTACAGTACTTTGGAACATTTGGAATAGACAAAATGATTGGGTTCATAACCATAGACTCCAACCCCCTTGGATTACTGTTATCAATTCGCAGGGACTTCTTCGTGACTACGCAACGACCATATCAACTCAATCATCCCCGAGGATGTCAGGAGAATCGACCCTTGCTCGCTCACGATGGCAACCGCCTAGAGAAGGATTCCTTAAGATCAACACTGATGGGCCTTTTGATCCTCTGACCAAAGTTGCTGCAGTGGGAGTTATAGCACACGATGCTAGCGGTACTGTCGTTGGTGGTCTCGCTCAACCTTTGTCCAATTGCACAGATGCTTCCTCGACTGAAGCACATGCGGTCATTGTCGGCATTAGTATGGGTCGTGACTGAGGTTGGTCGGGGAATATCATTGAGACCGACTCTGCTATAGTTGCTAACAAAATCAATAGACAGAGTACTAATTTATCTACTTTGAGATTGCTTATTGAGCATACTCGTCTTCTTCTTGCCGATGCAGATGAGTTTAGTGTTAATTTTGTACCTAGGACGAGAAACATTGCTACCCATACTCTTGCTTCTAGGGCTTTACGGACTATGTCCTCTATTTCTTTCTCTTCGGACTATCCCCTGTATCTGCATGACATTGTAACTAATGAGATTTATTCTCATCCAAATTAATACATTTGGGTACACTTTTCCCCTGAGGTGCTCACTTAGGACATATGGGTCACAAGTGAGGTTAGAGGGATTTTTAATGAGGCCCACCTTTCTTCAAAAAAAAAATTCCAATGGGTCCACTGTAAATCCCATTTAGACATGTATGCCTTAAACCCCATTAAAACGGCCGAAAAATAAGATTAAATCAAATTTTATGACTTAAAATATTTAGTTATGGGCTTTTAAACATTATTACATTGCTTAACCTCAATTTTAGAACTTTTTACTCAGTTAAAATTCCATCGTGTCCACAGTGAAGCCCATTTTGACATGCATGCCTTAAACCCAACAAAACGACCACAAAATAAGATTAATCAAATTTCATGAGTACAAATATTTGATTATGGGCTACGAAATATGATTATATAGATTAAACTAATTCTCATAAATTTTTAATCGGTTAAAATTCCAACGGGTCCACTATAAAGCCCATTTAGACATGCACGTCTTAAACCCAACAAAAAAGACACAAAATAAGATTGAATTAAAGTTTATGAGTTAAAATATTTTATTATGGGCTTTTGAATATGATTATATAGCTTAAGCTCAATTTCAAAACTTTTTACTTGGTTACAATTCTAACGGGTCTACTATAAAGCCCATTTAGACATGTACGTCTTAAACCCCAAAAACGGCCAAAAAATAAGATTAAATCACATTTTATGACTTAAAATATTTATTTATGAGCTTTTGAAAATGATCATACAACTTAACCTCAATTTTAGAACTTTTTACTATGTTAAAATTCTAACAGGCCCACTATGAAGCCTATTAAGATATGCAAGCCCCCAATAAAACGAACGAAATATAAGATTAAATCAAATTTTATGACTTAAAATATTTAGTTATGGTATTTTGAATATGATTATACAGCTTAACCTCAATTTTAGAACTTTTTAATCGGTTAAAATTCCAAGGGGTCCAATCTGAAGCCAATAAGACATGCACGCCTTAAACCCAAAAAATGACCGAAAAATATGATTAAATCAATTTTTATGACTTGAAATATTTAGTTTGGTCTTTTGAATATGATTATACAGCTTAACCTCAATTTTAGAACTTTTTACTCGGTTAAAATTTCAACGGGTCCACTGTAAATACCATTAAGACATGCACTCCTTAACCCCAACAGAACGGCCAAAAATAAGATTAAATCATATTTTATGACATAAATTATTTATTTATGGGATTTTGAACATGATTATAGAGCATAACCTTAATTTTAGAACTTTTTACTCGGTTAAAGTTCCAACGGGTCCACTATAAAACCCATTTAGACATGCACATCTTAAACCCCAACAAAATGGCCGAAAAATAAGATTAAATCACATTTTATGACTTAAAATATTTAGTTATGGTCTTTTGACCAAGATTATCTAGCTTGACCTCATTTTCAAAAAATTTTACTTGGTTAAAATTCCAACGAGTCCATTTAAATCCCATTTAGACATGCACGCCTTAAACCCCAACAAAACAGCCGGAAATAAGATTAAATCACATTTTACGACTTAAAATATTTAGTTATGGGCTTTTGAACATGATTTTATAGCTTAATCTCATTTTCAAAAATTTTTACTCGGTTAAAATTCCACTGGGCCCACTGTAAAGCCCATTTAGACATGTACGCCTTAAACCCAACAAAATGGCTACAAAATAAGATTCAATCACATTTTATGACTTAAAATATTTAGTTATGGGCTATGGAATATAATTATATAGCTTAATCTCAATTTCAAAACTTTCTACTAAGTTAAAACTCCAACGGGTCCACTGTGAAGCCCATTTAGGCGTACACGCCTTAAACCCCCAACAAAACGGTAGAAAAATAAGATTAAATCAAATTTTATGACTTAAAATATTTAGTTATGGTCTTTTGAATATAATTATGTAGCTTAACCTCAATTTTAAGAACTTTTTACTCAGTTAAAATTCCAACGGGTCCACGATAAAGCTCATTTAGATATGCACACCTAACCCCCAAAAAAACAGCCAAAAAAATATTAAATCATATTTTATGACTTAAAATATTAAGTTATGGGCTTCTGAACATGATTATATAGCTTAACCTCTTTTTTAGAAATTTTTACTTAGTTAAAATTCCAACGGGTCTACTGTAAAGCCCATTTAAACATGCCCTCCTTAAACCCAGCAAAACGGCCATTTAGACATGCATGCCTTAAACCCCAACAAAACGGCCAAAAATAAGATTAAATCACATTTTATGAGTTAAAATATTTATTTACAAGCTTTTGAACATGATTATACAACATGATTATAATTTAGATATACACGTCTTAAACCCAACAAAACGAACACAAAATAAGATTGAATCAAATTTTATGAGTTAAAATATTTAATTATGGGATTTTGAATATGATTATATAGCTTAACCTCAATTTCAAAACTTTTTAATTGGTTATAATTCCAACGGGTCCACTGTAAAGCCCATTTAAACATGTACGCCTTAAACCCAACAAAATAGCCACAAAATAAGATTCAATCACATTTTATGACTTAAAATATTTAGTTATGGGCTATGTAACATTATTATATAGCTTAACCTTATTTTCAAATTTTTTTATTATGTTAAAATTCCAATGGGTCCACTGTAAAGCCCATTTAGAAATGCTCGCCTTAAACCCAACAAAACGGCACAAAAGAGGATTGAATCAAATTTTATGAGTCAAAATTTTTTATTATGGGATTTTGAATATGATTGTATATATTAACCTCCATTTCAAAACTTTTTACACAGTTAAAATTCCAATGAGTCCACTGTGAAGCCCTGTTAGACATGCACGCATTAAACCCTAACAAAACGGCGTGCATGTCTAAATGTGTATTACAGTGGACCCGTTGGAATTTTAACTGAGTAAAAAGTTCTAAAATTGAGGTTAAGCTATATAATGTAACACCCCACGCAATTTAGTAGTAAATTGGCTGAGGAGCGTTACGGGGAACACTGGAAACACGAATAATTTAAAACTTTTCAAGAACTCATCCCTAATAGGCGAGATGAGTGATTAGCAAGCAAGCAACTTAGACAATTACGTTTGATCATACAAGCAAGATATGTTTATCATTTTGTTCATATATGCCAACCCTTGATTAGTCATTTTTAAGTTACATTCAAAGATTAATAACTACTTAGTCATGTAGGCATATGTAGCATTCAAATGGCATTCTTAACTAGCAAGGCATTCACAATCAAGTATACAAGCATGGCCATCTTATTATTCATTTAGGGTTACCACTTAGATTATTCATTTTCAAATCTACATTCATGTGATCATATAAAGCTTTCAATTAGCATACCTAGACTAGCATGTTTCATTTTAACTCAATCTCATTACATTCAAGACATGTAAATATTTAATGTAAGTTTAACTAAACACGATCATATGTACATGAAATCGAACATATCTCCAGCAAGCATATCATGTTTCATAGACATTATAGGTCATTCATGTGATTGGTTACCTTCAATTGTTCATTCAAGGTTAACTATTATTTAGGCATGTGAACAAGAAAAGCATGCGCATTTGATCCCTTCATATTCGGCAATAGCAAGTTCTAGCATATCATAAAACAATTTCCTCATTCATCGAGTCTTAATGTCATGTATAGCATTAGGCAAAAACATGTTCATTTCATTTCAATTTCCATATACTCGCAGCAAATCAAGTTCATGTGAGCATTTATTCGAATCATACTTCAAGTAGCATGCATGGTTTTATTCTTTACCCATTCGGCAATTCAAGTTCATGTATACATGAATTATTATAATATTTATTCAAGCATTTATATGTTCATACAAGGCATTCGACTAGCATACTTGACTAGAACATACTCAATTCAAACTCATAACATATGCGCAGCTTAATCCATTTAATCCACATGAGAATTATGTCATTACATACTCCAAGTTTAGCATTTAAGCCTTTGTGACATTACAGGACAACTCAAGTTCATATATACAACTTTCGAGTAACATAATGCATGTCCTAGCTTACTATATACAAGACTAGGTGCCACCAACCACTAGGAGCATTACAAACAAGTATGGATTCATACTTATGCTTTTGCATGTGTCTTACTTCAAGCTCGAGAAATCTGACTTCGGGATCAAGTAATTCACCTTGAAGCACCTAACCTATGGTTTGGGAAGAGAGGAAACGAGAGTGATAAGTACGATACGTACTTAATGAGGTAGTACTAATTCTAACCAATTATTATGTCATTTCTCCATTAATCGAGTAGCCCTATTAAGATTTATAGCATTCCAAGTCAAGCAAAAATCATGAACTCATGTATCATCATACTTATGACAATCAAATATCAAAATAAGTGAATGTTAAGTGTTGCGCGTAATAAGTGCTACGCAATTGTGCAAGTATACACGTTGCAAGTTATAGTATAAAAGATATCGTCTCCACAGGGATTGGTGCCACTTCAAGAATCTAGTCTCTTGCACTGTAAAAAGTAAAAACACAAATAAAGGATTATAGGAGTTTAACTAATAACTAAACTAGAAAGCAATAATGTAAAAGAAAAGATGAGATCAAATGAGAGAGATAGGCCAGGTTATCGTGAGATGAGGTGTGATAGCTGATTGGATCGTCTTGGTAAAAGAGTGCACGGGCAACTCAGTTGCCGTGGCAACTTGCACAACGAGGTTGCCTTGGCAACTTGCACAACGAGGTTGCCTTGGCAACTAATCGATGGTTGCCTGGGCGACTACTTGGGCGTCTGGGCAGCAATCTTCAAGGTTTGGCAGAGCGTTCTTCAATGGTTTCTTCTTATCCCTAAGTCGAAACTCTAGCTACTTGTGCATGCCTTGATAATACATCCCTGCATGAATCAAGGGTGAACAACAACCAATCTTGCGCTCCTCTTAGCCGTTGAAATCCTTGACTTATTCCTAAGCCGAATTAATCTTCACCATCAATAGATTGAATAAAGATCATATTCATTCGTTTCTTGAATCTAACTCTCCCGATATTAGATAAATAGATGAAGTTACGAGATCCTCTCCCAATTCACTCGCAAACAAGAATAAGAACCAAGAATGAATAAACCTTGAATAGAAAAGTGCAAACTCTTATTACCTAAACAAAATCCAATAGTTTCTCACAACCACAAAACACAATAACCATAGCCAAATAGATTTAGTTCATGGCTAGGTTCCAAAGAAACACAAGATAAATAATCCCTAGCATGAACCTAATTGAACAAGAAAGAAAAAGATGAAGAATTGAAGCTTGTCGAAATCCCCTTGCCCTAAGTGCTTGTCGAAAATTCTCTCCTCTTGCTCTCCTTGGAGTTGTCGAAATTCCTCTCTCTTGCTCTCTTTTGAAGTTGACGATATGGCCTCTTATTTATAGGCCTAGGTCAAAGTCCTTCTTTGAGGAGGAAGTTAAGTTGGAATTAAATTATCTTTAAAGAATATAATTCTTTATTATAATTATATTCCTACTAGAACTTCTCCTATCTTCTTGGAATTTAATTTTTCTTTAATCTCTTCATGGAAATCAAATTCCTTTGGGATTTAGCTTTGCTCCGCGTCATCTTGGGCTTGTCTAGCCATCAAATTCGACTACCATATCACCTTTGTTCTTTGTCAACAATTGCCCTGGCAACTGGCTCGGCGTCTCCTTCATGTATTGCCCTGGCAACTAGCTCGGCAACTTCTTCATGTATTGCCCTGACAACTAGTTCTAGTCTTGCTTTGGCAAGTGATCCTGTACATACACACAAAACACACCAAAGCAACATCTTTTCCCACAAAAACTACCACTTTATGTAATCAAGCTCAATGATGGAAGGAAACATGGATTAATGCATTAATGGCTAATTATGCAACTAATATGAGCCTAAGTCTAACAATAATATGAGTAAAAAGGTAAGAAAAATAGTACTTTTGAACACTTATCACACCCCCAAACTCGAACTATTGCTTGTCCTCAAGCAATGCAAACTAATAATTACCTGTCAGGACTTCAATTTTCACAAACTTAGCTTTGAACTTGATTTCAATTCTCTGAACCGGGGCACAAAGTATGATTGGCTTTTTATTTTTCGGAAAACTTAGGAGTTACTCGGAATCAAACTATAATGTTTGTGAGTGTGTGCGGAGTTGTGTGCAAGTTGATTTTTCGGATTCTATGCAAACAATAGGTTTTCAAATTACTTCATTGGGTTCTTTTTAACATGTTTTAACTAGAGCCAGTTTTGGGCACCTCTAGTGTTTTGTTTTTAGTTTTCTTAAGTTAATTTATTCGACTAGAGTCGATTTCGTGCACCTCTAGTGATCAATTTTTTTAACACATACTAGAGCCAGTTTCGGGCACCTCTAGTGATCAATTTTTTTAGCACATGCTAGAGCCAATTTCGGGCACCTCTAGCATTCATCCAATTTTTATTCTAATCCCCCAATTTGTTAATTATCAACCTAAGTTCACTAGAATTCCTTAAATCAATCAAACCACAACAGTGTTTCATCAAATTTAGAATCATGTAACATTCTAAGTTTTTCCATGGTTATCCTAGAATAAAAATTCTATCAATTAAGTGCATTGGCAAAATCATCATCGGATATTCATCAAATCTAAGAAATTCTTGTTCCAATTAAAGGTATGGCAAGCAATTTATGTATCCTAAATGTAATACTTAAGATGAATGTAACTAAACATGGTAACTACTAATAACAATCCCCCCCAAACTCGAGTGAGGCATTGTCCTCAATGCATTCATTAAAGAAAAATAAAAATAACGAAAAATAAAATGCATACGAGGGCTTACTCTGAGAGTTCGTCATCGTAAATGATTAGTTTCCTTTTGGTCGGTGTCTTGATTCTCTTGCTTAAACGCGATGGTTGTTTTCTTGTTGCCGGTGGTGGAATCGATCCTCTTACGGGGTTGTCCTCATCGTCCTCTTCATCAGTGTCATTGGCTTTTCGCTTGGAGGATTCAATTGGTGTGGTCTTTGTTGGTGCAATGGAGGACTCGTCCGAATCTGAAAAACAAGAAAATGATTTCGTAGGAGTTGATTCGAGCATAGGTGCTTTACCTTTGGCTTTTGCAGTGGTTGTCGGGATGTCTTTAGCTTTGGTTGCCGTGGCATCTTCAGGGTTGGTTGCCGTGGCATCAGCTTGTGCAGGCACGATGTAGGTTGCCGGGGTATCATCTGTTGTGGTTGCCGTGGCGACTGTTTCATTGGTTGTCGGGGCAAGGATCTCGACAGGAAAGATTGGGAATGGCACGCGATTGTCCGAGTACTTTTCTAGGATGACTTGGGTGATGGCATTGTTTTGCTCCTTCATGTACCGCATGAACATTAGTTGACGGTCTTCAATTTGCCTTAGGTGGCTCACCAATGGTTGCAAGAGTGCTTCAAAGTGTCCCGGGGTTGATAGTCGAGTTGCCCGGGCGTTAGGTGCTTGGGCATTAGGGATTGCCAGGGCGGCAGGAGTTGTCGCGGCAATTGGAGGCCTTGAAGATTTTCCTAGTGTCTCTCCCATTAGCTTTCGAATTTGTGTGTGATTCCAACCGGACTTTGGTAGGGCCTTTTCATCGGTGGACTCACTTGGGACATGCATCTCCTTGCAAAGATTAGAAATTAAGCAAGGGAAGAAAAGAGAACCCTTATCTTTTGAGCTACATACAAAAATCTCATCACAAATAATTTTTCCAATGTTAATGATGCGATTATGCAAAATAGAATGTATGAACAAAAGACGTGGTATATTAACAGTAGTATTGTGTGTGGTGGGCATTAAATAAGTTTTAACAAACTTATTCCATAGTTTTGCCTCGGGTTTAAGCTGAAGGCGATTTACCGTGCCCTTGTATTTACTGTCGTTCCAATGAGTTCCCGGTTGAGTGAGTTCTTGAAGCACCTTGTCGAGTTGCTTGGGCGTGATTTGATCAACGAAGGCTTGATGCTCGTCCTTCTCAATGTAAAGCCCGTAAAAGGTGTTGACGTTTTTGGGACTTATGAGTATGGCCTTGTCACGAACAAAAACATAAGGATTATCCGGGTTAGGTGAGTGAGCATAGAATTCTCTTACCCATGCGATGTTACCCTGTTCCGGTTGATGGCAAAAGATTTGCCACTTTTGATGTGCAATCCTCTTGAAGATGAATGGTTCAAGGCTGAAATCTTGATGAGAGTTGGAGTATTCAAAGCCTTGTTCTTCATAAATCTTCCGGCTTTCAAACTTGGAGTGAAATCTTTCTTGAACCACCGGTGTAGCAAACTTCTTGTATCTTGGTTCTTTGGAGGAACTTGGATGAACTAAAAATTTAATTTTGGTTGCCATGGATGATCTTGGTTGTGAGTTTTGTAAATAAAAGAAAAGAAACTAAAAAGTTGCAAGATAAAAAATAGGAATAGGTTAAGGTTGATGGGTTTTTATAGAAAAGATAGGTGGTAAATATGGTGGGTGGGATTAGGGGAAAATGAAAAAAGGGTTTTGGTTTAGAGAGAGGGTGACGGCAAGGGGGGTTTGATTAGGGTAAATTGGAGGCTTTATATAAGCCTTAGATTCAGCCCATTAGTTTCCTTGTTGAAGATGTTTTCCTTCTTGGATTAAAATTAATCTTTATCTTGAACTCTTTTCCTACAATTCAAAGATAAATCAAAATAAGGATTAAAATTAAAGATAAACTAATAAAAGAAAATAAATAAAGATGTATAAAGGGATTCTTAAAAAAAATCTATCCTAAAAAAAAATATATATAATAATCAAAAATAGTAAAAAAATAAAAAAAAATATAGTACGAAAAATAAAATAAAAAATTAATCAAAAATAATAATAAAAAAAATAAAATAAGAAAATAAAAATAAAAATAAAATATCAAAGGGAGAGCATGCTCATGCATCTCCTAAGTTGACCACTTCTTTGTTACGTTCCACATGGGCACCATTGTAGTGTTTCAATCTTTGTCCATTAACTTTGAATTCATGTTTGTCAGTGATGGACTTGATTATCACGGCACCATGGGAGAATGGTTTGACAACTTTGAATGGTCCCGACCATCTTGATTTCAGCTTTCCCGGGAAAAGTTTTAGCCGAGAATTGAATAAGAGAACTAGTTGCCCTGGGATGAATTGCCGCGGCAATAGTTTCTTGTCATGTCATTGCTTTGTTTTCTCCTTGTAGATTCGTGCATTGATATAGGCGAGTGCACGGAATTCTTCTATCTCATTGAGGTCCAACAAACACTTTTGTCTGGCACTTTCCCAATCCATATTCACGGTCTTGATTGCCCAGTATGCCTTGTGTTCGATTTCCACCGGTAGATGGCATGTTTTGCCATAGACAAGTTAGAAGGGGGACATACCTAAGGGTGTTTTGAATGCAGTGTGATATGCCCAAAGTGCATCATCTAGTCTTAATGACCTATCCTTCCTAGAGGGATTTACAACTTTCTCGAGTATACCCTTCAATTCTCGGTTGGAAATTTCTGCTTGCCCGTTGGTTTGTGGGTGATATGCCGTGGCGATCTTGTGTCATATGCCGAAGCGTTGCAACATCTTGGTAATTAGTCTGTTGTCAAAATGCTTGGCTTCGTCACTGATAATTGCTCTCAGCATCCCAAACCGTGTAAATATGTTTTTCTGCAAGAATCGTTGCACGGTCTTAGAATCGTTGATGGGAACTGCAGCTACCTCCACCCATTTAGACACGTAGTCGACGGCAAGTAGAATGTAGAGGTTACCGAATGAAGATGGGAAAGGTCCCATAAAATCGATCCCCCATACATCGAACAATTCCACCTCGATGATGTTCTGGAGCAGTATCTCATGTCGTCTAGAGATATTGCCCGTCCTCTGGCAACGATCACATTGCTTGTAAAAGTCTTGGGCATCTTTGTACAATGTTGGCCAATACAAACCGGATTGCAAAACTTTGGCCACGGTACGAGTTCCTCCAAAATGTCCTCCATAGGGTGAAGAAGGGCATTGTCGGAGTACATTCTGTTGCTCTTCTTCAGGGACACATCGGCGTATAACCTGATCTGCACATTGTTTAAACAAAAGAGGCTCGTCCCAAAAGTAATGCTTAGCATCATGGCAGAACCACTTCTTCCCTTGGTGAGTAATGCCATAAGGTAAAATACCACAAACAAGGAAATTAACTAAATCTGCGTACCAGGGTATTGCCGAGGGATGTGCTGTCGTGGCGACTGCTCCCAAAATTGCCGAGGCATGCGCGTCAAGGGCTGTTGCGGTGTCAAGAGTTGTCGAGGCGTGCGCGTCCATGGTTGTCGAGGCAACTAAAAGTTGTCCATCCGGGAATGCATCGTATATCTCTAGATCCGCGTCCTCCTCCCTATTGCCTTCTTGTGTAGCATCAACATTTTGATCAGCTTCTTTTCCTGGTCGATTGACTAGCCAATTTGCCTCTTCTTGTTGTTCCTCATCGACTGGTTCTTCATACTCCTCAGGTTCCTCTTGATCGGCAATGTAGTTGCCGAGGCAACTAAATTCCTCGTCGAAGTTAAACTCTGCCGTGGCATGAAGAAGTTGGCATTCTTCTGGATCATCGGTATGCCTTAGTGTTTGGAACACATTTAGTTTAACTTGCTAGTCATTCACCCTCATTGTGAGTTCTCCATTTTCAACATCGATCAAAGTTCTCCCTGTTGCTAGGAATGGTCTCCCGAGAATGATAGGTACATGCTCATCTGCTTCACAATCCAAAACAATAAAGTCAGCGAGAAAAATAAATTTATCAACTTTTACCAGTATGTCCTCGATTTTTCCCTCTGGATGCACATAGGATCTGTCGACTAGCTGTAGCATAACTGTTGTAGGTCTTGCCTTCCCGATTCCTAGTTTTTGGAAAACTGATTTAGGCATCAAATTTATGCTAGCCCCAAGGTCGCATAATGTTTTCCCAGCATAGTGTTTCCAATAGAACAGGGTATTGTGAAACTTCCGAGATCCTTAAATTTGGGTGGCATACGATTGTGCAACATTGCCATACATCCCTCTATTGCGGCAACTGTTTCAAACTCTCCTAGCCTTGTTCTCTTGGAAACAATGTCTTTAAGAAACTTGGCATAGTTTGCCATTTGTTCAATTGCTTCCACCAATGGCAAGTTGATGTGGACTTGCTTTAGGATATCAAGAAACTTCTTGAATTGATATTCTTGCTTTTGTCGCTTCAACCTTTGTGGGAATGGTGGTGGAAGTCAGATATCTTTGATCCTTTCATTGGTTTGGAACCTGATTGACAACATTGCCGGGACAACTGGAGTTGCCGAGGCATTATCAATTGGGGTTGCTGAGGCATGCTTATCACAAGTTGCCGAAGCATCCTTATCGTCGGTTGCCGAGGCATGCTTATTGCCAGTTGCCGCGACAATTCCTGGTTCAGCATCTAAGGCTTCGCTAGGTTCGTCTTGATCTTTTTGTGGAGTTTTGTTTGATGAGCGGGTTTGAGCCTCTCTAAGTTGTTGGCCACTTCTAGTGGTGATCGCCTTGCATTGCTCATGGCTAGTTCCTCTTGCGACTTCAGTATCGCTAGGTAAACCTCCTTGCGGTCTAGTATTCAGATTTTGAGCAAACTGTCCGACTTGATTTTCCAATGATTTGATTGCCGCCTCTTGGTTTTGTAATCTCATCTCGGTCCTGTTAATAAAAGCATCAGTTCTTTTTATGAAGTTACTATTCTCAGCCATATAACATTCAGTTTTCATCATAAAAGCATTTAGAGAATTTTCCAAAGAACTAGATGTTGTCGGTTGTTGCTGCGGCAACTGTTACCGTGGCATATTCTGCTAGAATCCCGATGCTTGTGCATTCTGATTGTTCTAGTTTAGAGCATTGTTGGGATTACTCCATGAAAAATTCAGGTGCTTCTTCCAAGCTGGATTGTATGTATTGGACATCACATTGTTGCTCCGATTGTAATTCCCCACATAGAAGCTGGATTCCGGATTCTGCATACATTCAGAAGAATTATGGTTATCACCACATAACTCACAAAAAGAATCCATTACCTTGACCTCATGTGTGTTGTTTGGTTTTTGCATGTTCTGGACCATCTTGGTTAAAGTGGCCAATTGTGCCGAAATTGAATCTGATGATCCTAGTTCATGTATTGTGGCTTGGCGTCTAAAGCCTCCTCTTCTAGTAGAGGGGAATTGATAATCATTCTTGGCCAGCCTGATTAGAATTTGCATTGCTTCCACCGGCGACTTATCTAGAAGTATGCCGTTTGCCGAGGCATCTAGCATCATCCTTGTTAGTGTATTCACGGCGTTGTAAAACATTTGTTTAGAAGTTCTCTATATCGCTCCCAAGCCTCGTACATGGATTCATCATCTGCCTATCGAAAAGAAGTAATGTCGTTACGAAGCTTATTAGTCAAATTTGTAGGATTAAACCGAGCAAGGAAATCACGACAAAGATCGGTCCAAGATGCTATTGATCCGGCATGAATGCTATTCAACCATGCTTTCGCCCTATCCCTCAGTGAATAGGGGAATAATCTAATCGTAAGACATCGGGGGTGACTCCGTGTATTTTGAACGAGTTGCAAATCTCGAGGAAAGATTTAAGATGTTGCCGTGCATCTTCAGTTGCTGAGCCGCCAAATTGACCAATTGTGTTGATCATATTAAACATTACCGGTTTTAACTCAAAGTGGTCGGCTTCAATTTCAAGTGCGACAACTCCTGGATTAAGTCCATCAAGATCTTCTTCAAGATAGTCTCGAATAGTTCTGTTTCGTGCAAGAATCACTCCTCCTCCTGCTGGAACATCTTGATTCATATTACCATCTTGATTAGCCATTGCTACTCTTATCCTTCGTCTAAGTCTTTGTAAGGTTCGTTTGATTTCTGGATCAAAGGGATATTCTGGTGTAGTCGGTCTCGCCCTGGTCATATACCAATGCAAAACCAAAGTTTGTTAGCCCTTTGAATCTTAAACAAGAAAAGTAAAAAGAAAGTGCAAGAAAATAAAAACAAAGTCGCTATTGCCAATCCCCGGCAACGGCGCCAAAAACTTGTTGCACGTAATAAGTGCAACGCAATTGTGCAAGTATACACATTGCAAGTTATAGTATAAAAGATATCGTCTCCACATGGATTGGTGCCACTTCAAGATTCTAGTCTCTTGCACTGTAAAAAGTAAAAACACAAATAAAGGATTATAGGAGTTTAACTAATAACTAAACTGAAAACAATAACGTAAAAGAAAAGATGAGATCAAATGAGAGAGATAGGCCAGGTTATCGTGAGATGAGGTGTGATGGCCGATTGGATCGTCTTGGTAAAAGAGTGCACGGGAAACTCAGTTGCCGTGGCAACTTGCACAACGGGGTTGCCTTGGCAACTAATCGATGGTTGCCTGGGCGACTAGTTGGGCAACTACTTGGGCGTCTGGGCAGCAATCTTCAAGGTTCGGCAGAGCGTTCTTCAATGGTTTCTTCTTATCCCTAAATCGAAACTCTAGCTACTTGTGCATGCCTTGATAATACATCCCTGCATGAATCAAGGGTGAACAACAACCAATCTTATTTTTTGGCCGTTTTGTTGGGTTTAAGGCGTGCATGTCTAAATGGGCTTATAGTGGACCCGTTAGAATTTTAACCGCATAAAAAATTTTGAAAATGAGGTTAAGGTATATAATCATATTCAAAATCTCATAATCAAATATTTTAACTCATAAAATTTGATTTAGTCTTATTTTTGGTCGTTTTGTTTGGTTTAAGGTGTGCATGTCTAAATGTGTTTTATAGTGGACCCGATGGAATTTTAACCGAATAAAAAGTTCTAAAATTGAGGTTAAGCTTTATAATCATGTTCAAAATCCCATAATAAAATATTTAAGTCAAAATATGTGATTTAATCTTATTTTTCAGCCGTTTTGTCGGGGTTTAAGGGTAGGCCTGCATGTAAAATGGGCTTTATAGTGGACCCGCTGGAATTTTAACTGAGTAAAAAGTTTTAAAATTAAGATTAAACTGTATAATCATGTTCAAAAGCCCATAATCAAATATTTAAACTCATAAAATTTAATTTAAACTTATTTTGTGGCCATTTTGTTGGGGCTTATGGCGTGCATGTCTAAATGTGCTTTATAGTGGACCAGTTGGAATTTTAATCGAGTAAAAAGTTCTGAAAATGAGGTTAGGCTATATAATCATGTTCAAAATCCCATAACTATTTATTTTAAGTCATTAAATGTGATTTAATCTTATTTTTAGCTATTTTTTGGGGTTTAAGGTGTGCATGTCTAAATGGGCTTTATAATGGACCCGATAAAATTTTAACCAAGTAAAAAGTTATGAAAATGAGGATAAGCTATATAATCATGTTCAAAATCCCATAACTAAATATTTTAAGTCATAAAATATGATTTAATCTTATTTTGCGGCATGTTGGGGTTTAAGGCGTGCATGTCTAAATTGGCTTTACATTGGACTAGTTAGAATTTTAACCTAGTAAAAAGTTCAAAATTGAGGTTAAACTGTATAATCATGTTCAAAAGCCCATAACTAAATATTTTAAGTCAAAAAATTTGATTTAATCCTATTTGTGGCCATTTTGTTGGGTTTAAGGCGTGCATGTCTAAATGTGTATTACAGTGGACCCGTTGGAATTTTAACTGAGTAAAAAGTTCTAAAATTGAGGTTAAGCTATATAATCAAATTCAAAAGCCCATAATCAAATATTTTAACTCATAAAATTTGATTTAATCTTATTTATTGTTTGTTTTGTCAGTTTAAGTGTGCATGTCTAAATGGGTTTTACAGTGGACCTGTTGGAATTTTAACCGTGTAAAGAGTTCTGAAAATGAGGATAAGCGATATTATCATGTTCAAAAGCCCATAACTAAATATTTAAGTCATAAAATGTGATTTAATCATATTTTGCAGCCGTTTTGTTGGGGTTTAAGGATTGCATGTCTAAATTGGCTTTACAGTGGACTATTTGCCAACCGATCCATCCTTTCATGAATGGGTTAAAGTTCGGCACGCAACAGTCTTTGCATTTCTTGAATCAATGCTTGAGTTTGGAGTTTTTGGGGTTGTTCTTCCTCCTCGGTTTGAAGTTTTGGAATGCTGTGACATGGTTAGTAAAAATAAAGAAATTAAGAACTTAAAAATCCTCACCAAAGAAAGAAACCTCTCGGTCACACCAAGAGAGTTGATGTCACTCCACTCAACACTCGTGTTTCACTCTTGGGAATATGGCTTTTTCTTCCCCTTATGTGCTTACAATTCTCTTGCCTTTTACCGCTCGATTCTCTTGTCACAAGTTCGTGAAAAAAGCTTACTCAAAACCTGTCAAACTTTAACTATATGGCGTTTGGGCTGCAAATAAGGTTAGGCTAGAAAAAGAAAAGGAATAATGGAAAGAAATGAAAGAAAAGAATGAAAAGGTATGATAATAGAAATGAAATGAAATAGAAGAAAGTAAAGCAAACGTACCACAAAACTCACTTACAACTCGATCGAGAAACAATTAAATCTTGATGTATTCTTCGAGCTTGTTGTTTGTTTGCTTTGCTTTGCCTTCACCACCTTTGTGTTTCACTATTCTCTCTTTTTTGTACTATTCGAATTCTTTAAGAATGAAGAGAAAGAATTCTGATTTTGCTTTCTTTTCTTTGTACTTTCTTTTTTTTTCTTTTTTTATCACAAAAAATGAAATTACAAAAGATAGGGGCTTACTTGATTCTTCCAAAAGCTTTAACTCTTCAATTGATTTTGTTGAGAGAAGCTTTGGTTGTTCCCGACCGTGAATGCAAGTAAGCCGTGTAATCTGAATGCTTTGAAGATGAAAAGATGTTGAAGTGATGGTTGTGGAAGCATTTGATGCATGGTGTATAAAGAAATAGATGAAAAAAAGGAAATAGTTAAGTGTAGGGTAGGTTCCGTTATGGTGAAGGAATGAAAATAAAAAGGATGGTGAAATGGAATGAAAAGGGATGGTAGTATTCAAAGGATTCAAAGAAAGAAGCTATACTAAAAAGTATAATCTTGTTTCTTAGGAGAATATCTTTGAGGGTGGTAAGGGACTTGGACCCGTAGGTTAGATGAACCTAAAACCCGAAGTATAGATGGAAGGATAGGAGACGCCACAAGGAAAGCTTGATAAGTCGATAAAGTTCTTAAAATAACAAGTTTGAGAGAAAACCTCATAAAAGATCGAATATATTTCAAGAAAGTTGTGTCTTACAAAATGGAAAATGAACCCCTATTTATAGTTTTTCAAGGGGTTGGCCGAATGGACATGTAGAAGGATGAATAGGTGGCCAAATGGGCATGTAGGGGCTTGGTGATGGTTCGACAAGGGCATGTGATCATTCGGCTAGAGTGGTGCCTCCTTTCAAGCATGTGTCGTCCATTTTCCCTTCAAAATAATGGCGCCAAGCAAGTTCCCCCCAAGGCTGGTCAGTTGTGTCCCTTGGGGAGGAGACATATCCCTTCGAGGTTGAGCTGGAGGTGGTAGCTTGAGCTGATCGAGCTAGGAGTGAGCTGGCTTGAGCTGAGCTAGCTAGCTGAGTGAGCTTCACTTGGTTTTTGAGCTTGTTTGAGCTGCTACGAGCTGCCCTTAGCTAGTTGAGCTTATCTTCTATTATCCTTGAGCTTGCCTCGAGCTATTGGAGCTGAATTGGAGTTAAAAGCAGCTTACATTCATTTAGCTAAAATGAGTGAGCTGAGGAGCTGATTTAAGCTAGTTGATCTAGCCATGAGCTGCACGATCAGAGATGAGCTTGCCCTTTAGTTGTATGCCTTGTACCTCGAGCTGTGATGACCTATAATCAAAGTAAACAAACATAAGTAACGCTAACAATAAGAATTAAAGCAATAAGCTAAGTAACGATGTGGTTCTACTTAATATGCATGCATGAAACATTACTTAATATGCCAAGTGTAGAGCATGATGTAAGGAAAGATGTCATGATATCCGAATACACTAAGCATGGTATTAAACATAAACATGTGGTAAACATGAATGGTAAGTATGAGTGCATGCATGACTAGAAGTAATATAATCATATAGTTATAAAAGATATAAATAAAGGTAGTAAAAACTCCCTTGACTTTCATCCTTGTAAAAAGTTAAAAGTATAATGAAAATGAGTATGTTGAGAAAAAAGTTCACATCATCCCCCCTTTTTTTAAGTGACTTGTCCTCAAATCAAAGCTTTTCATCTTAGGACAATCTTTTGTCATTGGGATAATCGAATCCTTGTATACATTCTTCTCCAGTTTGCTTCTGTCATTGCTAACCTGCACATCAAAAGAAAAGGAAAATTCTTGTGGGGTGTTAGAAAAATTTGCCTCGTTCATAGGGCGTGTCAAAAGACATTCCCTAATCATTTCTTTGTTGGTGTATGCATTATCCTTCTTTGGTTCCTCCTCCTTTGGTTTATTTTTGACACATTCATTCTTCCAAGCTTCTATGCTTTTCTTCATCAGATTCTGGTCATTTTGCACTTCCTTTGGTGTTAATGGTGCAAGAACAATCTTTTTTCCTTCATGCTTGAAAGAGTAGCAGTTGGTATAACAATCATGAATGGTCCTCTTATCATATTGCCACGGTTTTCCAAGGAGTATATGGCTGGCATGCATTGGTACGACATCGCACATAACTTCATCTTTATATTTGCCAATTAAGAACGAAATTAGAACATGTTTGCTGACTTTTAATTCGCCTCCATCATTCAGCCACTGAAGCTTGTATGGTGTAGGATGTTTCAATGTTTTTAATCCCAGCTTCTCCACCATGATTGTACTTGCTATGTTCGTGCAACTTTCGCCATCTATGATCATGAAACAAACCTTGTTGTTCACATGACACCGGGTATGAAAAATGTTTTCCCTTTGTTGTTCTTCCTCGGCCATTTATGCATTCAGGAGCCATTTAACCACTAAAAGTTCTTCATCAACAGCCAGTTCAATTTCTTCTATCTTGGCCTCAGATTCCTCCAAAACTTCATCTTCATGGCCTGATGTGACTTCACCATTATCCAATATTAGCATAGTGTTGCGGTCTGGACATTGATTAGCCATGTGGCCTCGTCCTAAACACTTGAAGCATTTAATGTCACTAGTGTGTTCTTTGTTCTCCACTTGCTTGCCTCGGCCCATTTCCATCATGGCTGGCTTTGGTTTTGGAATCTCGATTAGTTCTCGAATCTGCAAAGGTGTGGCCTTCCGAGTGTTGGTTTCGTTCCACTTGGGACCATTGATATTAGTACCCCTTGCAGTGATCTTTCTCCGTTGTTGTCACTCAACCTTCATGGCTATGTACACCATCTCTTCAATCTCAATGCAGTGTTGTAGCTCCACCACATCGGCAATTTCTCTATTGAGTCCTGCTAAGAATCTGGCCATGGTTGCTTCTCTATCTTCTTCAACATTGGCTCGTATCATTGCAACCTCCATCTCTTTGTAACAATCTTATACACTCCAGTTACCTTGCTTAAGAGTTTACAACTTGTGAAAAAGGTCCCGATGATAATGGGTTGGAATGAACCTTCTTCGTATGATGCTCTTCATGTCATGCCAAGTTGTGATTGGCCTTTCCCCGTTACGTCCCCTAGACAAGGTTAATTAGTCCCACCAAATAAGAGCATAATCTATGAATTCCATGGAAGCCAATCGTACCTTTTTCTGTTTCAAGTAATTCTAGCATTCAAAGACATGATCCACTTTGTTTTCCCAATCCAAATATGCCTCCGAATCAGTTTTGCCTTAGAACGGTGGAATAGTGACCCGGATGTTGTTGAGATTGTCATCAATTTGGGCATGCCCTCTTTGATATCTCAGAGCTTGTTCAACTTCTTCATCATTATCTCCCACAAACTCGTTTAATTGTTGTTGCCTCATATTTCCCCGAACATTGCCTTGTGACTTCTCCAACCGATCTATCATTTCGTGAATGGGTTCAAGTTCGGCACACAACAACCTTTGCATTTCTTGAATCAATGCTTGAGTTTGGAGGTTTTGGGGTTGTTGCCTTCCTCCTCAGTTTGAAGTTTCAGAATGCTCTGACATGGTTAGTAAAAATAAAGAAATTAAGAACTTAAAAATCCTCACCAAAGAAAGAAACCTATCGGTCACTCTCCACTCAACACACGTGTTTCACTCTCGGGAATATGGCTTTTGCTTCCCCTTTTTTGCTCACAACTCTCTTGCCTTTTACCGCTCGATTCTCTCGTCACAAGTTCTTGAAAGAACTTACTCAAAGCCTATCAAACTTTAACTATATGGCGTTTGGGCTGCATATAAGGTTAGGCTAGCAAATGAAAAGGAATAATGGAAAGAAATGAAAGAAAAGAATGAAAAGGTAGGATAATAGAAATGAAATGAAATAGAAGAAAGTAAAAAAACGTACTACAAAACTCACTTACAACTCGATCGAGAAACAATCAAATCTTGATGTCTTCTTCGAGCTTGTTGTTTGTTTGCTTTGCCTTCACTACCTTTGTGTTTCACTATTCTCTTTTTTTGTACTATTCGAATTCCTTAAGAATGATGAGAAGGAATTCTGATTTTGTTTTTCTTTTCTTTTTGTACTTTCTTTTTTTTCTTTTTTTTATTACAAAAAATTGAAATCACAAAAGATAGGGGCTTACTTGATTCTTCCAAAATCTCTGATACCATATGATACGCTCCAACTCTCCAATTGATGTTGTTGAGAGAAGCTTTGATTGTTCTCGACCATGAATACAAGTAAGCCTTGTAATCTGATTGCTTTAACGATGAAAATATGTTGAAGTGATGGTTGCAGAAGTGTTTGATGCGTGGTGTATAAGGAAATGGGTGAAAAAAAGGAAATGGTTAAGTGTAGGGTAGGTTCGGTTATGGTGAGGGAATAGAAATGAAAAGGATGGTGAAATGGAATGAAAATGGATGGTAGTATTCAAAGGATTCAAAGAAAGAAACTATACTAAAAAGTATAATCCCGTTTCTTAGGAGAATGTCTTTGAGGGTGGTAAGGGGCTTGGACCCGCAGGTTAGATGAACCTAGAACACGAAGTATGTTGTGAAACAGGATCGCATCAGCGTGCATGTCTAAATGGGCTTTACAGTGGACCCGTTGGAATTGTAACCGAGTAAAAATTTCTAAAAAAGGTTAAGCTATATAATCATATTCAAAAGCCCATAATCAAATATTTTAGCTCATAAATTTTTATTTAATCTTATTTTGTGGCCATTTTGTTGGGTTTAATGTGTGCATGTCTAAATAGGCTTTACAGTGGACCCGTTAGAAGTTTGACAGAGTAAAATTTTTTGAAAATGAGATTAAGCTATATAATCAAGTTCAAAAACCCCTAACTAAACATTTTAAGTCATAAAATGTGATTTAGTCTTATTTTTCGGCCGTTTTATTGGGGTTTAAGGCGTGCATGTCTAAACAGGCTTTACACTAGACCCGTTGGAATTTTGATTGAGTAAAAAGTTCTAAAATTGAGGTTAAGCTGCATAATCATGTTCAAAAGCCCATAACTAAATATTTTAATTCATAAAATTTGATTTAATCTTACTTTGCGGCCATTTTGTTGGGGTTTAATGCGTGCATGTCTAAATGGGCTTTGCAGTGGACCCGTTGGAATTGTAATCGAGTAAAATTTTTTGAAAATTAGGTTAAGGTATATAATCATATTCAAAAGCCTATAATCAAATATTTTAACTCATAAAATTTGATTTAATCTTATTTTCTGGCCGTTTTGTTGGGTTTAAGGTGTGCATGTCTAAATGGGCTTTACAGTAGACCCGTCGAAATTTTGACCGAGTAAAATTTTTTGAAAATGAGGTTAAGTTATATGATAAAGTTCAAAATCCCATAAATAAATATTTTAAGTCATAAAATGTCATTTAATCTTATTTTCGATCGTTTTATTGGGGTTTAAGGCGTGCATGTCTAAATGGGCTTAACAATGGACCCGTTGGAATTTTAACCAAGAAAAAAGTTCTAAAATTGAGGTTAAGCTATATAAACATTTTCAAATGCCCGTAACTAAATATTTTAAGTTAAAATTTTTTATTTAATCTTATTTTCGGCTATTTTGTTAGGATTTAAAATGTGCATTTGTAAACGGGCTTTACACTAGACCCTTTGGAATTTTAACTGAGTAAAAAGTTCTGAAATTGAGTTTAAGCTATATAATCATATTCAAAAGCCGATACTCATGAAAAATTTTTAATCTTAATTTGTGGCGATTTTGTTATGTTGAAGGCATGCATGTCTAAATGGGCTTATAGTGGACCTGTTGGAATTTTAACCGAGTAAAAATTTATGAAAATAATGTTAAGTTATATAATCATTTTCAAATGCCCATAACTAAATATTTTAAGTCATAAAACTTGATTTAATCTTATTTATCGGCCATTTTGTTGGGGGTTTAAAGTGTGCATGTCTAAATGGGCTTTACAGTGGGCCCGTTAGAATTTTAACCAAGTAAAAATTTCTAGAATTGAGGTTAAGCTGTATAATTGTGTTCAAAAGCCCATAACTAAATATTTTAATTCATAAAATCTGATTTAATCTTATTTTGTAGCCATTTTATTGGGGTTTAAGGCGTGCATGTCTAAATGGGCTTTACAGTGGACCCGTTGGAATTTTAACCGAGTAAAAAGTTCTAAAAATAAGGTTAAGCTATAAAAACATGTTCAAAAGCCCATAACTAAATATTTTAAGTCACAAAATATGATTTAATATTATTTTTTGGCCATTTTTTGGGGGGGTTAGGCGTGCATGTCTAAATGGGCTTTACAGTGGACCCGTTGGAATTTTAACCGAGTAAAAATTTCTAAAAATGAGGTTAAGCTATATAATCATGTTAAAAGGCCCATAAATAAAATTTTTAAGTCATAAAATGTGATTTAATCTTATTTTTTGGCATTTTGTTGGGGTTTAAGGCGTGCATGTCTAAATGGTTTTACAGTGGATCCGTTGGAATTTTAACCGATTAAAATTTTTTGAAAATGAGGTTAAGATATATAATAACATTAAAAAGCCCATAATCAAATATTTTAATTCATAAAATTTGATTTAATCTTATTTTGCAGCCATTTTATTGGGGTTTAAGGCGTGCATGTCTAAATGGGATTTATAGTGGACCGTTGGAATTTTAACCATGTAAAAAGTTCTAAAATTGAGGTTAAGATATATAAACATGTTCAAAACCCCATAACTAAATATTTTAAGTCTTTAAATTTTATTTAATCTTATTTTGTGGCCATTTTGTTGGGGTTTAAGGCGTGCATGTCTAAATGGGCTTTACAGTGGACCCGTTGGAATTTTAACCGAGTAAAAAGTTAGAAAAATGAGGTTAAGCTATACAAACATGTTCAAAATCCCATAACTAAATATTTTAAGTTCTAAAATTTTATTCAATCTTATTTTTAGGCCGTTTTGTTGGGGTTTAAGGCTTTCATGTCTAAATGGGCTTTATAGTGGACCCGTTGAAATTTTAACAGAGTAAAAAGCTCTAAAATTGATGTTAAGATATATAATCATGTTCAAAAGCCCATAACTAAATATTTCAAGTCGTAAATTTTGATTTAATCTTATTTTGTGACAATTTTGTTGGGTTTTAAGGCGTGCATGTCTAAATGGGCTTAATAGTGGACCCGTTGGAATTTTAACCGAGTAAAAATTTTTGAAAATGAGGTTAAGCTATATAATCATGTTGCCCATAACTAAATATTTTAAGTCATAAAAAATGTGATTTAAACTTATTTTTCGGCAGTTTTGTTGGGGTTTAAGGCGTGCATGTCTAAACGGGCTTTATAGTGGACCCGTTGGAATTTTAACAGGTTAAAAAGTCCTAAATTTGAGGTTAAGATGTATAATAATGTTCCAAAGCCCATAACTAAAAATTTTAATTCATAAAATTTGATTTAAACTTTCTTTGTAGCCATTTTGTTGGGTTTAAGGCATGCATGTTTAAATAGGCTTTATAGTGGACCCGTTGGAATTTTGACCTAGTAAAAAGATCTAAAATTGAGGTTAAGCTTATAATAATATTCAAAATCCCATAATCAAATATTTTAAGTCATAAAATTTGATTTAATCTTATTTTGTGGTCATTTTGTTGGGTTTAAGACGTGCATGTCTAAATGGGCTTTATAGTGGACTCGTTGGAATTTTGATCGAGTAAAAAAAATTTAGAATGAGGTTAAGCTATATAATCATGTTTTAAATCCCATAACTAAATATTTTAAGACATAAAATGTGATTTAATCTTATTTTTGGTCATTTTGTTGGGGTTTAAGGCGTACATGTCTAAATGGGCTTTACAGTGGACCCGTTGGAATTTTAACCGAGTAAAATTTTTTGAAAATGAGGTTAAGCTATATAATCATGTTCAAAAGCCCATAACTAAATATTTTAACTCAAAAAATTTGGGCTTCAAAATGTGGTTAACCTTATTTTGGGCTTTACAGTGCATGTCTAAATAGGCTTTATAATGGACCCGTTGGAATTTTAACTGAGTAAAAAGTTCTGAAATTGAGGTTAAGATATATAATCGTATTCAAAAGCCCATAATCAAATATTTTAGTTCATGAAATTTCTTTAATCTTATTTTGTGGTCGTTTTGTTAGGGTTTAAGGCGTGCATGTCTAAATGGACTTATAATGGACCATTTGGAATTTTAACCAAGTAAATTTTTTTTAAAATAATGTAAAGCTATATAATCATTTTCAAAATCCCATAACTAATATTTTAACTCATAAGATTTGATTTAATCTTATTTTTCGGCCATTTTGTTGTGGGGTTTAAGGCGTGCATGTCTAAATGGGCTTTGTAGTGGACCTGTTAGAATTTTGCCCGAGTAAAAAGTTATAAAATTTTGGTGAAGCTGTATAATCATGCTCAAAACCCCATAAGTAAATATTTTAATTCATAAATTTTGATTTAATCTTATTTTTGGGTCATTTTGTTGGGGCTTAAGGCATGCATGTCTAAATGGGCTTTACAGTGGATCCTCTGGAATTTTAACCGAGTAAAAAGTTCTAAAAATGAGGTTAAGCTATATAATCATGTTAAAATCCCATAACTAAAAATTTTAAGTCATAAAATGTGATTTAATCTTATTTTTCGGCCATTTTGTTGGGGTTTAAGGCATGCATGTCTTAATGGGGTTTACAGTGGACCCGTTGGAAATTTAACTGAGTAAAATTTTTATGAAAGTAATGTTAAGATATATAATCATTTTCAAAATCCCATTAATAAATATTTTAAGTCATAAATTTTGATTTAATCTTATTTTCAGCCATTTTGTTAGGGTTTAAGGCGTGCATGTCTAAATGGGCTTTACAGTTGACCCGTTGGAATTTTAACCGAGTTAAAAGTTATGAAATTGAGGTTAAGCTATATACTCATATTCAAAAGCCTATATTCAAATATTTTAACTCATGAAATTTGATTTAATCTTATTTTGTGGCCGTTTTGTTGGGTTTAAGGCAAGCATGTCTAAATGGGCTTGTAGTGGACCTGTTGGAATTTTAACCGAGTAAAAATTTCTAAATATGATGTTAAGCTATATAATCATTTTCAAAATCACATAAGTAAATATCTTAGGAATTTGCAGTCGACCCTTTGGAATTTTAACCGAGTAAAAAGTTCTAAAATTGAGGTTAAGATGTATAATCATGTTTAAAATCCCATAACTAAAAATTATAATTCATAAAATTTGTTTTAATCTTACTTTGCGGCCATTTGTTGGGGTTTAAGACGTGCATGTCTAAATGAGCTTTACAATGGACCCGTTGGAATTGTAATCGAGTAAAAAATTTTGAAAACGATGTTAAGCTATATAATCATATTCAAAAGCCCATAATCAAATATTTTAACTCATAAAATTTGATTTAATCTTATTTTGTGGCCGTTTTGTTGGGTTTAAGGCCTGCATGTCTAAATGAGCTTTACAGTGGACCCGTTGGAATTTTGTAATAGTAAAAATTTTTGAAGATAAAGTTAAGCTATATACTCAAGTTCAAAAGCCCATAATTAAATATTTTAAGTCATAAAATTTGATTTAATCTTATTTTTCTGCCGTTTTATAAGGGTTTAAGTCGTGCATGTCTAAACAGGCTTTACAGTGGACCCGTTGAAATTTTAACCGAGTAAAAAGTTCTAAAATTGACGTTAAGCTGTATAATCATGTTCAAAAGCCCATAAATAAATATCTTAATTCATAAAATTTGATTTAATATTATTTTGTGGTCGTTTTATGGGGTTTAAGGCGTGCATTTTTAAATGTGTTTTACAATGAACCCGTTGGAATTTTAATTAAGTAAAAATTTCAGAAATTGAGGTTAAGTTGTATAGCCATGTTCAAAAGACCATAACTAAATTTTTTAAGTCATAAAATGGGATTTATTCTTATTTTTCGACCGTTTTGTTGAGGTTCAAGGCGTTCATGTCTAAATGGGCTTTACATTGGACCCGTTGGAATTTTAATCAAGTAAAAAGTTCTGAAAATGAGGTTAAGCTATACAAACATGTTCAAAAGCCCATAACTAAATATTTTAAGTAATAAAATTTGATTTAATCTTATTTTGTGGCCATTTTGTTGGGGTTTAAGGCGTGCATGTCTAAATGGGCTTTATAGTGGACCCGTTGGAATTGTAATCGGGTAAAAATTTATAAAAATGAGGTTAAGCTATATAACCATGTTCAAAAGCCCATAAATAAATATTTTAAGTCATAAAATGTTATTTTTCGGTCGTTTTGTTGGGGTTTAAGGCGTGCATGTCTAAATGGGTTTTATAGTGGATCCGTTGGAATTTTGACCGAGAATTTTTTTTGAAAAAGAGGTTAAAATATATAATCAAGTTTAAAAGCCCATAACTAAATATTTTAAGTCATAAAATGTGATTTAATCTTATTTTTCCATCGTTTTATAGGGGTTCAAGGCGTGCATGTCTAAACGAGCTTTACAGTAGACCCGCTGGAATTTTAAACGAGTAAAAAGTTATAAAATTGAGTTTAAGCTGCATAATCATGTTCAAAAGCCCATAACTAAATATTTTGATTCATAAAATTTTATTTAATCTTACTGTGTGGCCGTTTTATTGGGTTTAAGGCGTGCATTTTTAATTGTGCTTTACAGTGATCTCGTTGCAATTTCAATTAATTAAAAATTTTAGAAGTTGAGCTTAAGCTATATAATCTTGTTCAAAAGCCCATAACTAAATTTTTAAGTCATAAATGTGAGTTAATCTTATTTTTCGGCCATTTTGTTGGGATTTAAAGAGTGCATGTCTAAACGGGCTTTACATTGGACCCGTTGGAATTTTAATCTAGTAAAAAGCTCTGAAAATGAGATTAAGCTATATAATCATGTTCGGAAGCCAATAACTGAATTTTTTAAGCCATAAAATATTATTTATTCTTATTGTTTGGACGTTGTGTTAGGGTTTAAGGCGTGCATGTCTAAATGGGTTTTACAGTGGATCCGTTGGAATTTTAACCGAGTAAGTTTTTTTGAAAATGAGGTTAAGCTATATAATCATATTAAAAAGCACATAATAAAATATTTTAACTCATAAAATTTGATTTAATCTTATTTTGTGGTCGTTTTGTTGGGTTTAAGGCGTGCATGTCTAAATGGGCTTTACAGTGGACCCGTTGGAATTTTGACCGAGTAAAAATTTTTGAAAATAAGTTTTAGCTATATAATCATGTTCAAAAGCCCATAAATAAATATTTTAAGTCATAAAATATGATTTAATCTTATTTTTCGCCCGTTTTGTCGGGTTAACGGCGTACATGTCTAAATGGGCTTTACAATTTAGCCGTTGGAATTTTAGCCAAGTAAAAATTTTCTGAAAATGATGTTAAGCTATATAATCATTTTCAAAAGCCAATAACTAAATATTTTCAGTTAAAAAATTTAACCTAATCTTATTTTCGGCCTGTTTGTTAGGGTTTAAGGTTTGCATGTCTAAATGGGCTTTACAGTGGACCCATTGGAATTTTAACCAAGTAAAAAGTTTTGAAATTGAGGTTAAGCTATATAATCATATTCAAAAGCCTATAATCAAATATTTTAAATCATGAAATTTGATTTCATCTTATTTTGTGGTTGTGTTGTTGGTTTAAGGCATGCATGTCTAAATGGGCTTATAGTGGACCTGTTGGAATTTTAACCGAGTAAAAATTTTTGAAAATGATGTTAAGCTATATAGTCATTTTCAAAAGCCCATAAATAAAAATTATAAGTCATAAAACTTGATTTAATATATTTTCAGCCGTTTTGTTGGGGTTTATGGCTTGCATGTCTAAATGGGCTTTACAGCGTGCCCTCTGGAATTTTAACATAGTAAAAAGTTCTAAAATTGAAATTAAGCTATATAATCATATTCAAAATCCCATAATCAAATATTTTAATTCATAAAATTTGATTTAATCTTGTTTTGCGGCTATTTTGTTGGGTTTAAGTCATGCATATCTAAATGGGCTTTACATTGGAGTCGTTGGAATTTTAACTGGGTAAAAAATTCTGAAAAAGAGGTTAAGCTATGTAATCATTTTCAAAAGCTCATAATTAAATATTTTAACTCATAAAATTTGATTTAATATTTTTTTGTGGCCGTTTTGTTGGGTTCAAGGTGTGCATGTATAAATGGGCATTATAGTGGACCCGTTAGAATTTTTACGATTAAAATTTATTGAAAATGAGGTTAAGCTATATAATAATGTTAAAAAGCCCATAAATAAATATTTTAAGTCAAAAAATGTGATTTAATCTTATTTTTCGACCGTTTTGTTAGTGTTTAAGGCGTGCATGTCTAAACGGGCTTATACCGTGGACCCATTGGAATTTTAACGGAGTAAAAATTTCAAAAATTGAGGTTAAATTGTATAATCATGTTCAAAAGCCCATAAATAAATATTTTAATCCATAAAATTTGATTTAATCTTATTTTGTGGCCTTTTTGTTGGGTTTAAGGCATGCATGTTTAAGTGGGCTTTATAGTGGACCCGTTGGAATTTTAATTAAGTAAAAATTTCAAAAAAAAGAGGTTAACCTAAATAATCATGTTCAAAAGCCCAAAATAAATATTTTAAGTCATAAAATATGATTTAATCTTATTTTTTGACCGTTTTGTTGGGGTTTAAGGCGTGCATGTCTAAATGAGCTTTACAGTAAATCCGTTGGAATTTTAATCGAGTAAAAAGTTCTAAAAATGAGGTTAAGCTATATAATCAAGTTCGAAAGCCCATAATTAAATATTTTAAGTCATAAGATGTGATTTAATCTTATTTTTTGTCCGTTTTATTGTGGTTTAAGGAGTGCATGTCTAAATGGGCTAAAATGGACTCGTTGGAATTTTAACTGAGTAAAAAGTTCTAAAATTGAGGTTAAGCTATATAATAATATTAAAATCCCATAATCAAATATTTTAATTCATAAAATTTGATCTAATTTTATTTTGCGCCCAATTTGTTGGGGTTTAAGGAGTGCATGTCTAAATGGGCTTTACAACGGATCCGTCAGAATTTTAACCAAGTAAAAAGTTCTAAAATTAATGTTAAGCTATATAATCATATTCAAAATCTCATAATAAAATATTTTAACTCATAAAATTTGATTTAATCTTATTTTGTGGTCGTTTTGTTGGGTTTAAGTCATGCGTGTCTAAATGGGCTTATAATGGACATGTTGGAATTTTAACCGAGTAAAAATTTCTGAAAATAATGTTAAGCTATATAATCATTTTCAAAAGCCCATAACTAAATATTTTAAGTCATAAAAATTGATTTAATCTTATTTTTCGGTCGTTTTGTTGGGGTTTAAGGTGTGCATGTCTAAATGGGCTTTGCATTGGGCCTGTTGGAATTTTAACTGAGTAAAAAATTAAAAAATTAAGGTTAAGCTGTATAATCTTGTTCAAAAGCCTATAACCAAATATTCTAATTAGTAAAATTTGATTTAATCCTATTTTGCGGCCATTTTATTGGGGTTTAAGGCGTGCATGTCTAAATGGGTTTTACAGTAGACCCGTTGGAATTTTAACCGAGTAAAAATTTTTAGAAATGAGGTTAAGCTATATAATAATGTTCAAAAGCCCATAACTAAGTATTTTAAGTCATAAAATATGATTTAATCTTATTTTTCCGTCGTTTTGTTGGTGTTTAAGGCGTACATGTCTAAATGTTCTTTATAGCAGACCCGTTGGAATTTTAACCGAGTAAAAAGCTCTAAAATAGAGATTAAGCTATACAATCAAATTCAAAAGCCCATAATCAAATATTTTAACGCATGAAATTTGCTTTAATCTTATTTTGTGGTCGTTTTGTTGGGTTTAAGGCGTGCATGTCTAAATGGGCTTTAAAGTGGACCCGTTGAAATTTTAACCGAGTACAAATTTTTGAAAATGAGGTTAAGTTATAACTAAATATTTTAAGTCATAAAATGTGATTTATACTTATTTTTTGGCCGTTTTGTTGGGGGTTTAAGGCGTGCATGTCTAAACGGGCTTTATAGTGGACCCGTTGGAATTTTAACCGAGTAAAAAGTTCTAAAATCGAGGTTAAGCTGTATAATCATGTTCAAAAGCCCATTACTAAATATTTTAATTCATAAAATTTTATTTAAACTTTTTTGCGGCCATTTTGTTGGGGTTTAAGGTGTGCAAGTTTATATGGGCATTATAGTGGACCCGTTGGAATTTTGACCGAGTAAGAGATCCAAAATTGATGTTAAGCTATATAATCATATTCATAATCTCATAATCAAATATTTTAAATCATAAAATTTGATTTAATCTTATTTTTGGCCGTTTTGTTGGGTTTAAGGCGTGGATGTCTAAATGGGCTTTATAGTGGACCCATTGGAATTTTAACCGATAAAAAGTGAAAAAATTGAGGTTAAGCTGTATAATCATGTTCAAAAGCCCATAACTAAATTTAATGCGTACATGTTGGGTTTAAGGCGTACATGTTAAGCTATAGAATCATTTTCAAAATCCCATAACTAAATATTTTAAGTCATAAAATTTGATTTAATCTTATTTTTCAGCCATTTTGAGGTTTTTAGGCGTGCATGTCTAAATGGGCTTATGCAGTGGACCTATTAGAATTTTAACTGAGTAAAAAGTTCTAAAATGAGGTTAAGCTGTATAATCATGTTCAAAAGCATATAATTAAATAATTTAATCATGTTCAAAAGCACAAATTAAATAATTAAATATTTATGGGCTTTACAGTGAACCCGTTGGAATTTTTACCGAGTAAAAAGTTCTAAACTAAGTTTAAGCTATATAATCATGTTAAAAAGCCCATACCTAAATATTTTAAGTAATAAAATATGATTTAAACTTTTTTTTCGGCCGTTTTGTTGGGGTTTAAGGCATGCATGTCATGATGGGCTTTACAGTGGACCCGTTGGAATTTTAAATGAGTAAAATTTTCTGAAATGATGTTAAGCTATATAATCTTTTTCAAAAATCCATAATTAAATATTTTAACTCATGAAATTTTATTTAATCTTAGTTTGCGGCCATTTTCTTGGGGTTTAAGGCGTGCATGTCTAAATGGGCTTTACAGTGGACCCGTTGGAATTTTAACCGAGTAAAAATTTCTAAAAATGAGGTGAAGCTATACAATATTGTTTAAAATCACATAACTAAATATTTAAGTCAGTAAATATGTTTTAATCATATTTTTTGGCCGTTTTGTTGGGGTTTAAGGCATGCTTGTCTATATAGGCTTTACAATGGACTCGTTGGAATTTCAACCGAGTGAATTTTTTTGAAAATGAGGTTAAGCCATATAATCATGTTCAAAAACCCATAAATAAATATTTTAAGTCGTAAAATATGATTTAATCTTATATCCGGCCGTTTTGTTGGGGTTTAAAGCATGCATGTCAAAATGGGCTTTACAATGGACCCGTTGGAATTTTAACCGAGTAAAAAGTTTTGAAACTGAGGTTAAGCAATATAACCATATTCAAAAGCCTATAATAAAATATTCTAACTCATAAACTTTGATTTAATCTTATTTTGTGTCCGTTTTGTACGGGTTAAGGCATGCATGTCTAAATGGGCTTATAGTGGACATGTTTGAATTTTAACCGAGTAAAAACTTCTAAAAATGATGTTAAGCTATATAATCAGTTTCAAAATCCCATAACTAAATATTTTTAGTCATAAAACTTGATGTAATCTTATTGTTCGGCCGTTTTCTTGGGGGTTTAAGGCGTGTATGTCTAAATGGGCTTTGCAGTGGACCCGTTGGAATTTTAACCAAGTAAAAAGTTCTAAAATTGAGGTTAAGTTGTTTATTCATGTTCAAAAGCACACAAATAAATATTTTAATTCAAAATTTTTTTATCTAGTCTTACTTCGCCGCCATTTTTTTGGGGTTTAAGGTGTGCAATTCTCAATGGGCTTTACAGTGGACCCGTTAGAATTTTGACCGAGTAAAATTTTTTGAAAATGAGGTTTGTAATACCCCAAAATTTTCTTAGTGACTAAAATGAAAAGAATTAAAGTTTGGTGGTTTTAGTTTAGTGACTAAAACGTAAAATTTCAAAGTTTGGTGACTAAAGTGAAAAGTTGGGAAAAGTATAGGCACCAACATGGTAATTTTCCCAATAATTATTTTTATGGCAAAAATGAATAGCTTATCTCGGTATAAGAATTTTGGTGGGAATCGAATTTTTGGTACGGGATTTGTGTGAAAAGCTATAAAAAGGATAAGTTTCGGAAAGTAATTTGAATGACTATTCGAACTTCAAATATTAGGAAAATTTTATGGAAGTCTTAGAAAGACTTGAAGAATATGATAGTATGGTTTTCGAATCGTTTTTATTCGATTTAAATTCGATTCTATGCAGTATTTGGTAAAATAGGTGAAAATGGTATTTTTGAAGATAAGTTGGTTCATTAAGGGCAAAAAGGTCATTTCACCCTTACTTTATGAATATTATTGATTATTTTGGATAAGAATGAACAAGTGTTGAGATATTATTGTTTATAATTCAAGGGTATAATGGTCTTTTGACTATTAAAGAATTATTATTATTTATTTTGGTATATATTATGCCATTTGGCATAATTAAAGAACAAAAACTTGGAAAAATACTTCTCCAAGGGCTGTCGAATTCATCTAGCTAGGTAAGAAAGAATTCTTGATTCAATTTTTAATCTTTTATGGTTGGATTTAGGCTTGAGACATGAAACAAGAAATTAATCTCCATTGAATTCTCTATCTTTTGGTATAAGTTTTGTGTAAAGTTCATGTCTCTAAGTTGAGTTTGATGAATTGGGTGGATGAAGGATATGATGGAAACTTGTGTTTTTATGGTTGTTCATGTTAGAAATGTGCTTGTGATGTTGTTTCCATGGTTCAAATCATGAAAATTTCATGGAAATATTCAAAGTGATCATTTGGCTACCTTGTCAAGTATAGGGAAAACTCTTGCAAAATTTATTTTGATGAAGGAAATGATGAAAATGATGTTATACAAGCTTGATTAGGTTGTTTGGATGAAGAAATTTCCTATGTAATTGAAAGATGGAAAATTAGGATTTATGAAAAGTTAGGAATTTTAGAGTGTGATTAAAGGAAGAATGATTTACTATGATGATATAAGTTGTTTGGAAAGAAAATCCCTAATTTGCATTAGGGACCAACTTGTAAATTTTGGAAAGTTTAGGGACTTGGTTGTTGAGCTTGTTTTTGAAGTATTTTGGGTTGAACAATTAAGTTAAGTTATTTGAATGTTGATTTTGAAGTTTATGGTGACTTTGAGACCATTTTAGAATTTTCAGAAATTTCAAGGACTTATATGTAAATTTTTAAAGGTTGGGTCCTTAAGTGTAAATGATGAGAAATCTAAGGATTTGGCTTGAAATGGTTATTGGAAGCTTAAAAGAGTCTTTAGGGACTAAAATATGAAATTTGGGAAAAGTTAGAGATTTAAAGAAAAGTATGAGAAATTTTTTATTTGAATATGGAAAGTTTATCGGATCAAGTTTATAATTAATGGATAGTTAGTTATTTATTTTCCATTGTTATTTATAAAATGAGCATGTTCTAACATATACTTTGAAATGGTATAAGTTATTTTTAATGTAGATTCTAATATAAATCAAGATCGTTTCAATAGAAAAAGAAATGATAAAGCTCGAGGTTGAAATCAAATAGTGAAGGCATCTATATTACAAGGCTAAGGTGAGTGCATACATGTTTTTTCATGATATATTAATTTACTGATTTTTTTAAATTATGCTATAATTTTATGTTTACAAATGGTTTATACCATGAAAAGTTGATGAATATATTGGAGTATGAACTACTCCACTATGAAGATATTTTTTATGATATGAAATGTATATGTGGCATTTGTTACATTGTCATATTGTAAGAATTGTTTTAGAGTTTCCTTGGAAGTATAATATTGAGAATGACAGTTACGATGCTTTATAGTGTCGAAATCCAACCTATGAGTTGGCAATAACAATACCTTATGGTGTCGAAATCCAACTTATGAGTTGGCAGTAACGATGCTTTGTAGTGCCGAAATCCAACCTATGAGTTGGCAGTAACGATGCTTTATAGTATCGAAATCCAACCTTTGAGTTGGCAGTTATCATGATACCTTATGGTGTTGAAATCCAAACTATGAGTTGGCAGTAACGATGTTTTATAGTGTCGAAATCTAACCTTTCGAGTTGGCAGTTACGATGTTCATAATGAAGAATAGTACTTTTATAATACATATATGACTTTTCAAGATGAATATCTCTTTTAAAGTATAAAGTTTACAGTATGCTTTTATGCATAGACATTCCTGCATAACAGATTATATGTTTAAAAGGATATCATGCTTTTAATAGTATTATATACTGTAAAGTATTTTATATGTTATTCACCTTATGCCTCACTAAGTTATACTTAGCGTGTATATTGTTATTCACATAGGTAATTGGAGGTAGCAGCGGAGCTTTTGCATCAGCATCTCTTTTGGAGGAGATAGTTTATCGACAGGTTATTTCGATATCTACGACTTCCTTGATTTGTGTGAATAGTGGCATGTACTAAAATAATCTGTTTATTTTGTTAAACGTTTAAACCGGCCTGCCTTGTAATGGTTTTGTTGTGTATATTAAATGATATGTATAATTTATGTGTATTATGACAGTATTTTTGAGATGATGATATTATTACTTATAACTAATTAAAAAATTTAATTAGTCCCAATTTTTAATGTAAGATGAATTATGAATTACTGTGACATCTCCGACGCGTGTACGGATACGAGAAGGGGGTGTTACAAGGTTAATCTATATAATCAAGTTCAAAAGCCCATAACTAAGTATTTTAAGCCATAAAATGTTATTTCATCTTATTTTTGACTGTTTTATTGGGGTTTAAGGCGTGCATGTCTAAGCGGGTTTTACTGTGGACCTGTTGGAATTTTAACTGAGTAAAAAGTTCTAAAATTGAGGTTAAACTGTATAATCATGTTCAAAAGCCCATAACTAAATATTTTCATTCATAAAATTTGATTTAATCTTACTTTGCGACCATTTTGTTGGGGTATAAGGCGTGAATGTCTAAATGGGCTTTATAGTGGACCCGTTGGAATTGTAACTGGGTAAAATTTTCTAAAAATGAGGTTAAGATATATAATCATATTCAAAAGCCCATAATCAAATATATTAACTTATAAAAATTGATTTAATCTTATTTTGTGGTTGCTTTGTTGGGTTTAAGGCGTGCATGTCTAAATGGGCTTTATAGTGGACCCGTTGGAATTTTGACTGAGTAAAAAAATTTTAAAATGAGGTTAAACTATATAATCAAGTTCAAAAGCCCATAACGATATTTTAAGTCATAAAATGTGATTTAATCTTATTTTTCGGTCGTTTTATTTGGGGTTTAAGGCGTGCATGTCTAAACGAGCTTTATAGTGGACCCATTGGAATTTTAACCAAGTAAAAAGTTCTAAAATTGAGGTTAAGCTGTATAATCATGTTCAAAAGCCCATAACTAAATATTTTAATTCATAAAATTTGATTTAATCTTAATTTTTAGTCGTTTTGTTGGGGTTTAAGGCGTGAATGTCTAAATGGGCTTTATAGTGGACCCGTTGAAATTTTAACCGAGTAAAAAGTTCAAAATATGAGGTTAAGCTATATAATCATGTTCAAAATTCCATAACTAAATATTTTAAGTCATAAAATGCGATTTAATCATTTTTTGGTCGTTTTGTTGGGGTTTAAGGCATGCATGTCTTAATGGGCTTTACAGTGGATCCATGGAATTTTAACTGAGTAAAAATTTATGAAAATGATGTTAAGCTATATAATGTAACACCCCGAGAACCGGTCTAGCCGGAACTTGGTTTTCAATGATCAGAAATTCGATTCCGACAGTTAAAAGAATTTAATAAATATAGATTATTGGATTAAAAGTGAACAAATGATAAGTCATTGGATTAATGTGTAAAGTGTGAGTAAAATATTCCAATTTTTGTCAAGGACCAAAGTGGGAAAATTTAGAAATTTAGAGTTGGACCAAGTTGAATAGAAGACAAAACATCATGTTGCATGGGTATTTATACCAATAAATATTAATGGAATCCAAGTGTCTTATTTATGCATATTTGGTGATGAATAATCCTTGTTTTAACATAAAATAGAAATTTGAGATAGTGGGGGATACCATTCGGCATTGGAGTGAGGAGATAAACAATGAACAAAAAAACTTCAATTGAGCTTTTCTTCTCCATTCTTCCTTACCGAAAACCATGGAAGCCAAGCTTGGTAAAGCTCAACCTAGAATTTGAAATCCTCATATTATAGCCTTCAAATTTATACTCCACATCAAGAACTCGGTGAGCCCATCTCTTTTTCATAATTTAATTAGGAAATACAGGATTTTAGGAGGGTTATTTTTAATTGAGTTATGTGCAGAATGTATAAAATGGTTTTGAAATACTGTATGTAGCTTTGAACAGTATGCAGAAAATTAGTTTTGTAATAGAATGCAGAATTGTAAATTAGGTCAGCATGCAGTTTGTGATATTGATGTGCAGTTTGAATGTACATGCAGCATGCAGTTTGCTTGATGAATGCTGTAAAAAAAATGTTTGCAGATTGCTGTAAAACTGTAATGCAGAATGTGTATGTTAAAATAGAGCAGTTTGGTATTTTAAAACAATGCAGTTTGGTATTTTAAAACAGTGCAGTTTGTATGCAGAATTGTTATATGTAGAATTGATATGTATGTAGTAATGCAGTGCAGTTTTGATATTGAAATGTTGTGCAGTTTGTATGCAGAATTGTTATATGCAGAATTGATATTTACTGCATTGCAGTTTTGATATTGAAATGCTGTGCAGTTTGTATGCAGAATTGATATGTATGTAGTAATGCAATGCAGTTTTGATATTGAAATGCTGTGCAGTTTGATAATTAATGCAATTCAGTTTTGAAACATGAATTTATGCAGTTTTTGAAAGATTATAAATGCAGTTTTAACATGCTAAATAATGCAGTTTTTGAAGACTAAAATGAATGTGGTAAAACAATTTGATAAAAATGCAGTAATGTATGTGCAGTTTTATGCTGTAAAATGCTGTTTTGTAACATGTAATGTATGCAGTTTTGAAGTGAGTTTAAAGTATGCTGTTTTGATTGATTAATCATGATGTTTGACACTTTAGAGCATATTGTTTTGATTGTTTAGCAAATTGTTTGATAGATTAAAGTATTCTGTCATGAAAATTCACTTGATGTCATGATATGAATTGCTTTGCTGCTGTGCTAAGATCACCTTGCTGCCATGTTATGAATTGCCTTGCTACTATGTTATGAAATTACTTTGCTGCCATGGTTAATTAATGGTATAAATTGAGAAACAAGGTTATTCTTAGGAGTATAAGGAAGCTAATGTATATGATTGGCATTGAAATGTATGATCCTAAGGAAATGGAAATATTTATGTATGAAACATCTAGTTAATATTAAGAGTTAATGAATGACTATGTGTGTGCTTTGTGGATCTGGAAATGTTAGAATGTATTCTAATGCTTTGCTTCTATTTTGAATGGGGTGTCTTCGACCAAGGAACTCATTGGTAAAGCAAAATCTGGATTCGAAAATCACTTAAAAGCAAGTAGGAATTGTGGTTTAGGATATCCCGTAACTTCGGAATATCATGTGAGTGTAGTTGCATTGTCTCGGATGACACGATGTCATTTCGATTTTTGAATTTATATTATAATATATGAATTGTGAAAGTGTAAATGCATATGAACATTTTTGCATAAGGCTCAAGTAGAGCAAATTGGGGGAAGGGCATTCATAGCATGGCATCATTGATAAGTCGTTTGGTTATGTTGCATCACATATGCACTTTGTTCCTTGCTATGCTATGTTTGTAATAGATGATTATGTACACTTTATTATAAAGCTTGAAGCTAACTACTAACCAATAAAGATTCCAATAAAGGAATTGAATATCAAAGTTATAAGTTCATAAATTCTAAAGCCTTAAGGAGCTAGAAGCTCAACTTGTGTCATAAGATACTGGAAAAAAGAGATAAGTAAGTGTGCTTTTAACATAAGAAATCTTTTCTAACTTCAAAACATAAGATATTTAAGTTGCCTATTCAATGGAAGCCCTTGGACACATTGGCATAATACATGGTATACTTGGGACTACGGTCAATGAGCTACGGCTCGGGTGACTACCCATTATATGTGATATATTGGCGACAATAGGAGGTAACGGGGGAGATGTAAGGAGATTGACGACAGTTTGGTTGGATAGTGATAAGTTAGGATTATTTATGTTCAGACACTAGCCATTGCTTAGTGCTTAGTGTAATTCGGACCAATGGTAGTTATGTACAAATGTGATCCAAGGCAAATGATTTAAAAGATTTGAACATGGATACTAAGATTTGAAATGATCTATGAACATTTTAAATACATTCTGGTTTGAAGGAAATAAGTGGATAAACTTATGATGTATAAATATGCCTTAGTGGCAAAATTGATAAGGATATGGAACAATGCTTATACATAAGGAAAAATTCACATGCGGTGAACATATACCTAAAAAGGCTATAAGTTTTGATATGAAACTCTATTAAAATCCATAAAGATAATCAGTTAAGTATTGAAGATTATAAACCCAATAAAGCTTTTCTTAAGTTAAGGGTAAAATATAAGAATCAAATGCTAACCTAAGCTTATATTCTTTGAATTTTCTTCCAATATCATTGACATTATGCTTTGATAATTTTGGTGTCGCTACCTCACTTAGGCTATATCAGCCTAATCCATTCATTGTCATACATTACAGGAATTGGACATCTTTGAGTTTGATCGTGCTTGAAGATTACAAGTCATTCACCAGAGCTTTAGCTTAGAATTGAGTTTGTCTTAGATAACTCCTAGAATGGTGGCATATAGCATTTGTATAAGCATCTTAGTATTTTTGAAACGTTATCCTCATGATATGATTATATTTGGGTAAGCAAAATAACTAATTGTGGCATGACTTAATTTTATTTAGTTATAAATAGTATATGTATATATAACTTTATAGATGTATATAAGTATTCATGAGAATTAGATCGTTTTGTGTAAGTATAGGTATTATGTGGTCAGTTTTGAAATTATGTATTCAAAAGGTGGCATATGATTAACCATGAATTAAGATTGAAAGACATTGATTGATTATGCTTACCGGTGAATTAAGCAAAGATTGTGTTGATGATCGAATGGATACTTATTAATTAAAGCATACTAAGTTTGGGGTAGGAATGATTATTTGACAGTGATTCATGTATTGGTATGTTTGTAATGATTTGGTGTTGTATATTATGATTATCAGGCCTCTAAATAGTTTAAATGAAGATACTAATACGAAGGGAATTAAATTAAGTCAAGTTAGAATATGTTCGATTATTGTTCCTTGGATTGATATTATCAAATGCTTTGTTTAATATATGATTTCTTGCTGGTCCACATTTGAATGGGGTGTAATTATGTTAGCTTATGATTAACCTAATATAGAATTAACAAGTTGTTCTAATGAATGAGTTCGGGATAAAAATGAAGTTATGAAAGGAAAAGCTTAACCCTGTCTTACCTTTAGGACCTTAGATAAGGGCTTACACGTTTAAGTTATAAAACGAAATTCTGAAGCATGTTTGTATATTGTTTTTAATGCCATTATAGTAAGCAGTTTTTATAATGTTGCCTGCTGTAATTGAAATTGGAATTGAGTAAAAATGAAATATGATTTTGAAGTAAGATTTAATTGAGATAATCTTGATTGATGTTAATACGCATTGGACGATGATTACCCTTGCATCAATTGATCATTAAAGTTTGTTAGTATCTTAATATAATTATTAAGTAACTTCCAAGTCTCAAAATTTGTAATAGTGTTACATTGGAACCAGATTCTAAATCTATATCTTGTTATATTGTGATTGAATTGTCATGTTGGAAGGAGAAAATTTTGTAAAATCGTCTGAAGTAATCAAACCATTGCGAATGATGTCTGTTTGTATCTCTTTAACACCTTTGATTCCGGTTTTTTTTCTAAACCGGGTTGAGGGTGTTACATATAATCAATTTCAAAACCCCATAACTAAATATTTTAAGTCTTAACATTTGATTTAATCTTATTTTTCAGCCATTTTGTTAGAGTTTAAGACGTGCATGTCTAAATGGACTTTATAGTGGACCCATTGGAATTTTAACAGAGTAAAAAATTCTAAAATTGAGGTTAAGCTGTATAATCATGTTCAAAAGCCCATAACTAAATATTTTAACTCATAAAATTTGATTTAATCTTACTTTGCGGCCATTTTCTTGGGGTTTAAGGCGTGCATGTCTAAATGGGCTTTATAGTGGACCCGTTGGAATTTTAATCGAGTAAAAAATTTTCAAAATGAGGTTAAGCTATATAATATTGTTTAAAATCTCATAACTAAATATTTTAAGTCATAAAATAGATTTTTAATCTTATTTTTTGGCCGTTTTGTTGGGGTTTAAGGTGTGCATGTCTAAATGTATTTTACAGTGGAGTCGTTAGAATTTTAACCGAGTAAAAATTTTGAAAATCAGGTTAAGCTATATAATCATGTTCAAAAACCCATAAATAAATATTTTAAGTCAAAATTGTGATTTAATCTTATTTTTCGGCCATTTTGTTGGGGTTTAAGGCATGCATGTCAAAACAGGCTTTACAGTGGACCCGTTAGAATTTTAACTGAGTAAAAAGTTCTAAAATTGAGGTTAAGATGTATAATCATGTTCAAAAGCCCATAACTAAATATTTAATTCATAAAATTTGATTTAATCTTAGTTTGCGGCTATTTTGTTGGGGTTTAAGGCGTACATGTCTAAATGGGATTTACAATGGACCCATTGGAATTTTAACCGAGTAAAAAGCTCTGAAATTGAGGTTAAGCTATATAATCCTATTCAAAACCCTATAATCAAATATTTTAACTCAGGAAATTTGATTTAATCTTATTTGGTGGTCGTTTTGTTGGGTTTAAGGCATGCTTGTCTAAATGGACTTATAGTGGACCTGTTGGAATTTTAACCGATTAAAAATTTCTGAAAATGATGTTAAGCTATATAATCATTTTCAAAATCCCATAACTAAATATTTTAAGTCATAAAACTTGATTTAATCTTATTTTTCGGCCGTTTTGTTGGGGTTTAAGGTGTGCATGTCTAAATGGGCTTTACAGTGGGCCCGTTGGATTTTTAACTGAGTAAAAAGTTCTAAAATTAAATTAAGCTATATAATCATGTTCAAAATCCCATAACTAAATATTTTAATTCATAAAATTTGATTTAATCTTATTTTTTGGTCATTTTGTTGGGGGTTTAAGGCGTGCATGTCTAAATGGGCTTTACAGTGGACCCGTTAAATTTTAACCGAGTAAAAATTTCTGAAAATGAGGTTAAGCTATATAATCATGTTTAAAAGCCATAACTATATATTTTAATTAATAAAATTTGATTTAAACTTTCTTTGCGGCCATTTTATTGGGGTTTAAGGCGTGCATGTTTAAATGGGCTTTACAGTGGACATGTTGGAATTCTAACCAAGTAAAAAGCTCTGAAATTGAGGTTAAGTTATATAATCATATTCAAAAGCCCATAATCAAATATTTTAACTCATAAAATTTGATTTAATCTTATTTTTTGGCCATTTTGTTGGGTCGAAGGCGTGCATGTCTAAATGGCTTTACAGTGGACCTGTTGGAATTTTCACCGAGTACAAAATTTTGAAAATAGTTAAAAAGACCATAAAAATATTTTAAGTCATAAAATGTTATTTAATCTTATTTTTTGGCCGTTTTATTGGTGTTTAAGGAGTACATGTCTAAACGGGCTTTACAATGGACCCGTTAGAATTTTAACCGAGTAAAAAGTTATAAAATTGAGGTTAAGCTGTATAACCATGTCCAAAACACCATAACTAAATATTTTAATTCATAAAATTTGATTTAATCTTATTGTGTGGCCGTTTTATTGGGTTTCAGGCATGCATTTTTAAATGTGCATTACAGTGATCCCATTGGAATTTTAATTAAGTAAAAATTTCAGAATTTGAGGTTAAGCAATATAATCATGTTAAAAAGCCCATAACTAAAATTTTAAGTCATAAAATGTGATTTAATCTTATTTTTCGGCCATTTTGTTGGGGTTTTTGGCGTGCATGTCTAAACGGGATTTACAGTGGACCCGTTGGAATTGTAACCGAGTAAAAAATTTTTGAAAATGAGGTTAAGCTATGTAATCATATTCAAAAGCCCATAATAAAATATTTTAACTTATAAAATTTGATTTAATCTTATTTTGTGGCCGTTTTGTTGGGTTTAAGTTGTGCATGTCTAAATGGGCTTTATAATGGACCCGTTGGAATTTTGACCGAGTAAAAATTTTTAAAAATAAAGTTAAGCTATATAATCAAGTTCAAAATCCCATAAATAAATATTTTAATTCATAAAATATGATTTAATCTTGTTTTTCCGCCTGTTTATTGGGGTTTAAGGCGTGCATGTCTAAATGGGCTTTACAGTAGACCCGTTGGAATTTTAACAGAGTAAAAAGTTATAAAATTGAGGTTAAGCTGTATAATCATGTTCAAAAGCCCATAAATAAATATTTTAAATTCATAAAATTTGATTTAATCTTACTTTGCGTCCATTTTGTTGGGTTTTAAGGCATGCATGTCTAAATGGGCTTTATAGTGGACCCGTTGGAATTGTAACCTAGTAAAAAGCTCTGAAATTGAGGTTAAGCTATATAATCATATTCAAAAGTCCATAATCAAATATTTTAACTCATAAAATTTGATTTAATCTTATTTTGTGGCCGTTTTGTTGGGTTTAAGGCGTGCATGTCTAAATGGGCTTTACAGTGGACCGTTAAATTTTGGAATTAAGCTATAATATTGTTTAAAATTTAAAAAATGAGGTTAATATAATATAATCATGTTTTTTTGTCCGTTCCCATAACTAAATATTTTAAGTCATAAAATATGATTTAATCTTATTTTTTCAATCCCATAACGTTTTTTAAGTCATAAAACTAAATCTTATTTTTCATGTCTAAATGGGCTTTACAGTGGATCCGTTAGAATTTTAACCGAGTAAAAACTTTCGGAAATGAGGTTTATCTATATAATAATTTTAAAAAGCCCATAATAAAATATTTTAACTCATAAAATTTGATTTAATCTTATTTTGTGGCCATTTTGTTGGGTTTAATGTGTGCATGTCTAAATGGGCTTTACCGTGGACCCGTTAGAATTTTCACCGAATAAAAAATTTAAAAATGAGGTTAAGCTATATAATATTGTTTAAAATCCCATAACTAAATATTTTAAGTCATATATTATGATTTAATCTTATTTTTTGGCCGTTTTGTTGGGTTTAAGGCATGCTTGTCTAAATGGACTTATAGTGGACCTGTTGGAATTTTAACCGAGTAAAATGATGTTAAGCTATATTATCATTTTCAAAATCCCATAACTAATCATTTTCAAAATCCCATAACTAAATATTTTAAGTCATAAAACTTCATTTAATCTTATTTTTCGGCCATTTTGTTGGTGTTTAAGGTATGCATGTCTAAATGGGCTTTACAATGCGTTGGAATTTTAACAGAGTAAAAAGTTCTAAAATTGAGTTAAGCTATATAACCATGTTCAAAAGCCCATAACTAAATATTGTAATTCATAAAATCTGATTTAATCTTATTTTTTGGCCATTTTGTTGGGGGTTTAAGGCGTGCATGTCTAAATGGGCTTTACAGTGGATCCGTTGGAATTTTAAATGGCCATTTAATCTTTTTTTTGAAATGAAAATAGCTATATAATCATATTTAAAAGTCTTAATCAAATATTTTAACTTATAAAATTTGATTTAATCTTATTTTGTGGCTGTTTTTATTGGGTTTAAGAGTGTGCATGTCTAAATGGGCTTACAATGGACCCGGATTTAATTTATTGTGTGGCCGCCGAGGGTTTCAACATTTTTGAAAATAAAGTTAAGCTATATAATTCAAAAATTGAGGTTAATCCCATAAATAAAAATTTTAAGTTATAAAATGTGATTTAATCTTATTTTTTGTCCATTTTGTTGGGGTTTTTGGCGTGCATGTCTAAAACGGGCTTTATAGTGGACCCGTTGGAATTTTATTCCAAGTAAAAAGTTTTGAAAATGAGGTTAAGCTTTATAATCATATTAAAAAGCCCATAATCAAACATTTTAACTTATAAAATTTGATTTAATCTTATTTTGTGGGACATTTTTGTTGGGGTTTAAGTTGTGCATGTTTAAATGGACTTTACATGGACCGTTGGAATTTTAACCAAGTAAAAATTTAAAAAAATGAGGTTAAGCTATATAATCATGTTTAAAAGCCCATAACTAAATATTTTAAATCATAAAATATGATTTAATCTTATTTTTTGGCCGTTTTGTTAGGGTTTAGGGCAGGCATGTCTAAATGGGCATTACAATGGACTCATTGGAATTTTAACCGAGCAAAAGTTTTTGAAAATGAAGTTAACCTATATAAACATGTTCAAAAGCCCATAAATGAATATTTTAAGTCATAAAATGTGATTTAATCTAATTTTTCGGCCGTTTTGTTAGGGTTAAGGCATGCATGTCAAAATAGTCTTTACGTTAGACCCGTTGGAATTTTAACTGAGTAAAAAGTTATGAAATTGAGGTTAAGCTATATAATCATATTCAGAATCCCATAAATAAATATTTTAATTTATAAATTTTATTTAATCTTATTTTTTGGCCATTTTGTTGGGTTTAAGGCATGCATGTCTAAATGGGCTTTACAATGATCCCATTTGTAATTTTAACCGAGTAAAAAGTTCTAAAATTAAGCTTCAGCTATATAATCATGTTCAGAAGCCCATTTAATTCATAAAATTTGATTTAATCTTATTTTTTGGCCATTTTGTTGGGGTTTAAGGCGTGCATGTCTAAAAGGGCTTTACAGTGGACCCGTTGGAATTTTAACCGAGTAAAAATTTCTAAAAATTAGTTTAAGCTATGTAATCATGTTCAAAAGCCCATAAATAAATATTTTAAGTCATAAAATGTGATATAATCCTATTTTTTGGCCGTTTTGTTGGGGTTTAAGGCGTGTATGTCTAAATGGGCTTTATAGTGGACCCGTTGGAATTTTAACCGAGTAAAAAGTTCTAAAATTGTGGTTAAGATTTATAATCATATTCAAAATCCCATAATCAAATATTTTAAGCCATAAGATTTGATTTAATCTTTTTTGTGGCGGTTTTGTTGGGTTTAAGGAGTGCATGTCTAAACGGGCTTTATAGTGGATCCGTTGGAATTTTAACCGAGTAAAAATTTCTAAAAATGTGGTTAAGCTATATAATTATGTTCAAAATCTCATAACTAAATATTTTAAGTCATAAAATGTGATTTAATCTTATTTTTTGTAGTTTAAGGCGTGCTTGTCTAAACGGGCTTTACAGTGGACCCGTTGAAATTTAACCGAGAAACATTTATAAAATTGACGTTAAGCTATTTAATCATGTTCAGTAGCCATAACTAAATATTTTAATTCATAAAATTTTATTTAATCTTACTTTGCATCCATTTTCTTGGGTTTTAAGGCATGCATGTCTAAATGGGCTTTATAGTGGACCAGTTGGAATTGTAACCGAGTAAAAAGCTCTGAAATTGAGGTTAAGCTATATAATCATATTCAAAAGCCCATAATCAAATATTTTAACTCACAAAATTTGATTTAATCTTATTTTATGGCCATTTTGTTTCCATAACTAAATTTTTAAGTCATATAATGTGATTTAATATTATTTTTCGGCCGTTTTGTTGGGGGTTAAATCGTGCATGCCTAAATGGGTTTTACAGTGGACCTATCGGAATTTTGTTGGGGTTTAAGGCGTGCATGTCTAAATGGGCTTTACAGTGGACCAGTTGGAATTTTAACCGAGTAAAAAGTTCTAAAATTGAGGTTAAGCTATATAATAATATTCAAAATCCCATAATCAAATAATTTAATCCATAAAATTTGATTTAATCTTATTTTGCGGCCATTTATTGGAGTTTAAAACGTGCATGTCTAAATGAGCTTTATAGTGGACTCGTTGGACTTTTAACCGAGTAAAAAGTTCTAAAATTGTGGCTAAGCTATATAATCATATTCAAAATCCCATAATCAAATATTTTAACTTATAAAATTTGATTTAATCTTATTTTGTGGTCGTATTTTTGGGGTTTAAGGCGTGCTTGTCTAAATGGGCTTTACAATGGACCCGTTGGAATTTTAACCGAGTTAAAAGTTTTGAAAATGAGGTTAAGCAATATAATCATTTTCAAAAGCCCATAACTAAATATTTTAAGTCATAAAACTTGATTTAATCTTATTTTTCGGCCGTTTTGTTGGGGTTTAAGGCGTGTTTGTCTAAACAGGCTTTATAGTGGAACCGTTTGAATTTTAACGAGTAAAAAGTTCTAAAAAGAGGTTAAGCTGTATAATCATGTTCAAAATCCCATAACTAAATATTTTAATTCATAAAATTTGATTTAATTCTACTTTGCAGCCATTTTGTTGGGGGTTTAAGGTGTGAATGTCTAAATGGGCTTTATAGTGATCTCGTTGGAATTTAACCGAGTAAAAAGATCTAAAATTGAGGTTAAGATATATAATCATATTCAAAATCCATAATCAAATATTTTAACTCATAAAATTTGATTTAATCTTATTTTGTGGTCGTTTTGTTGGGTTTAAGGCGTGCATGTCTAAATTGGCTTTATAGTGGACCCGTTGGAATTTTAATCGAGTAAAAATTTCTAGAATTGAGGTTAAGCTATATAATAATATTCAAAATTTCATAATCAAATATTTTAATTCTTAAAATTTGATTTAGTCTTATTTTGCAGCCATTTTGTTGGGGTTTAAGGCGTGCATGTCTAAATGGGCTTTGTAGTGGACCCCTTGGAATTTTAACTGAGTAAAAAGTCCTAAAATTGAGGTTAAGCTATATAAAAATATTCAAATCCCATAATCAAATATTTTAACTCATAAAATTTGATTTAATCTTATTTTTGGGTCGTTTTGTTGGGGTTTAAGACATGCATGTGTAAATGGGCTTTACAGTGGACCCTCTGGAATTTTAACCGAGTAAAAAGTTCTAAAATTGAGGTTAAGCTATATAGTCATATTCAAAATCCCATAAACAAATATTTTAACTCATAAAATTTGATTTAACCTTATTTCGTGGTTGTTTTGTTGGGTTCAAGGTGTACATGTCTAAACGGGATTTATAGTGGCCCCATTGGAATTTTTTTTGAAGAAAAGGTGGGCCTCATTAAAAACCCCTCTATAATCACAATAGGCCGAGGCCAGTGGTGACCGCCTAAGGGGAAAATAGTGCCCTAAATCTATTAAGATCAAAGAGAATGAATCTGATCTGTTATAATAGTATCTAAGTAATCAGGATAATCCGAGTCAAAAAAATAGAAGACATGGAATGCAAGGCTCGAGAGGCCAGCAAGTGTGCCAAAGAATTAACCACCCTAGGTACAAACCTCACATGAAAACTATTCACAGCAGCAAGAAGAAGCCGTGCATGCTCAATATGTGGGCTCATAGTCGAGAGATCTGTGCATGGCCGATTCAATTTGTTAACCACAATGGTAAAGTCAGTTTCAATGATAACACGGGCCCAACCCCTATGATGGCCAAATTGGATGCCGACAATAACTGCCTGAAGCTCGGCTGAGACAGTATCCTTGTATGTGGCCGAATGAAGAGCTAAACCCCCAAGGATGCCACCTTTATCGTCGCACATAACAATGATAGCGGCATCTCAATCGTCGGGTTGAAGGCGCCATCCGTGTTGATCTTAATGTTCCTTGCCTGCGAGGGCTACCAGCGTGGGTTCGCGAGAGCCGAATCGGCGAATGACGGATTGGCAGTTGTCGCAGCCGCAATGTAGTCTTGGAGGATGCCCTGAGCATTAAGAACTGTAAGCCAAGGTGGCTGGAGTCAACCATTGTGAATCCAATCATTCCAACGATTCCACAGGTTCCACACCACTGTTAGCAGCAGAGCAAATGAGGTGTGCGAGATTAGAGCAGCACTTTCTTCAAACCATAAGAACACTAATTAGTGTTACTGGAAATAAGATTATTTGTAAAACCAACCCATCGAAGGGCTTTCAGTGCCCTATGGCAATCTCTTAATGCATGGATGGCTGTCTCTGGAGCTGCACGACAAAAGGGACAATAGCCTTGTGCTAGGTCCACCTTCCGAAGTTTATTATCCATCGGCAGGGCATCCCTACCGGCACGCCAGCCAAATATCCTAACCTTGGGGAGAGTTGGGATCTGAGAGATAAGCTTCCATATTCGTGAAGGTCGGTTAACAGGCCAGGGCAGCCGTTGTAGGAACAAGTAGCCCGACCGAACTGAGTAGATGCCGAAATCATTGTTACCCCAGAACACCGTATCCCGTTGGTCATTGATAATAGGAACCTGCAGGATGGTGTCAACATCCTCATGGTCAAAATAACCATGAATCTTAGCCTCGTCCCAGCCAGCCCTCCCTCGCAGCGTATATTCGCGATAACACACTGGTAGCTCATCATTGTTCGTATAATCTCCATACAAATTTAGCACAACCGTACCTCCCTAGTTATCTTTATGCACACAAATCTTGTTGTCAATGCCAGGCCGCCAGAAGAACCCCGGGTGCAATTCGTGCATGGTTTGATATAAACCTTTCCAAGCAAATGAAGCTTTCTTGTTGGCTTCAGCGTTAAATAAATTCCCTGAAGAAAAGTAACGTGCCCTGAAGATACGAGATAATAATGAATCAGGCTCAGTGATTATCCGCCAAAGTTACTTACCCAATAAAGCAACATTAAAAAGATGTATATCAAGAAAATTGATGCCACCAGCATTCTTGGGGGAATAGACAGAGCCCTAAGCGACCATTGGACAACCTCGTCTATTATTGCGACCCGACCACCAGTAACGCCGTATAGATTTAGACATATCATCAATAAGGTTCTGGGCCAGTATGTAACAGGACATGACATACTGAGGCAAAGATTGCACCACCGCTTTAATGAAAACCTCCCGCCCACTGAAGGAAATGAGATTACTGTTCCAACTGGACATACGTGAATTCACATTGTCCTGGGTAAACCCCAAGGTGGTCGTTTTATTATGTCTAATCAAGAGAGGGATGCCAAGGTTAGACCTTGGGATTGGCTACTTCACTGACCTGAAGAAGGTCATGAACTGCTTGCTTGTGCTCAGGAGAAGTACGAGGACCAAAAAAGATTGTAGATTTCTCAAAATTGACAACTTGTCCCGAGGAAGAGGCATAAAGACGGAGAATTTATTTAACTCGTATAACCTCCTCAAAATTGTTCCTTAGAAAAACCATGCTATCATCTGCAAAAAATAGGTAATTTACCCTAGGCCCATGCCGGCTAGCACAGAGCCCCTACAACTGGCCCGCCTATTGTTCAACAAAAAGAGTGGCCGAGAGCCCTTAAGTGCAGATAAGAAACAAGAATGTGGAGAAAGGGTCACCCTACCGTAAACCCCGCTGTGGGTAAAAAACTAGGGACAATGATCCGTTAACAAAGGCAGTGAAAGAGACAGAAGAGATACATCGCATGAGGATAGCTACCCATGCAGCATCAAACCCCATATTTAACATGATATGCCGAATGAAGGTCCATTCAACTCGATCAAAAGCCTTTTCTATATCTAATTTAAGAGCAACACCCTAAGAAAGGACCCTTACCATTCGAATGAAGGGAGTGCACCAACTCATGGGCTATGAGAATGTTGCCTGTGATGTTTATACTGCAGACAAAAGCCGTCTGAGAGTCACTGATACAGTGAGGAAGCAAAGGTTTCATACGGTTAACAAGCACCTTGGCAACAATTTTATAAATAATCGTGCAAAGACTAATGGGTCGAAGATGTTTCATGGAGGTGGGTTCGGTTACTTTGGGTATAAGGACCAAGATCGTATGGTTATCTAAGGCCATGTCTGCATCCCCTCGCAGGAGATCTAGGCAAATTTGAACTACATCCGGACCTACCGTATCCCAGTTCTGCCAGTAGAAACTGCTGGAAGGCCACTGATACCCAGAGCTTTCTTAGGATTAATGTCTCAAAAAGTAAAGATGATTTCCTCCTCGGTGAAAGGCCTCATCAGAGACTCATTCATAGCGGAGGTAACCGAGGGAGCAATATTGTCAATAATCAGGGGGCCATAGATAGCTTAGAGGAGGTAAATAAATTATGGAAATAATCTGTGACAATTCTCATAACGTCATCCTTTCCTACCTTCCACACATTATTGTAGACTCTCTAAGTGAATGCTGGCAAAAGAAGGCAGAAGATATGTATTGGAATTCAATTGCCATGGAATTCACAGTCTGCAAGTATACACGGTCTGCAAGTAATACAGCTGGTAAGCTGAGTATCGATCCCTCAAAGATTGACTTGGAATTCAATTGCCTTGATTGTTACTTACCTTAAGGAAAAGTTGATTTGTCTTGAAATTGGTTTCGGAAAATAATTGAAAAGAAAGTAAAGTAAAGACGTTGGCAAGGAAGGTGCTTTAATGAATGATGAGCGTTGGCAGGGAATGCCTGGTTTTCACGCTATTCATGTCGTGCCAGCCTTTAATAACAACCTGTCTTGGCATTGTTTGCCGAGCAAATTCAAAATTAGCAAAGCCTCTCTCAATGGTCATTGCCCTAAATTGATCATGTAAAAACCCCTATATCTCTATAGTGCATGCTTTTAAATAAACCAATTTGATTAAGATCCAATCTATACTCCTAAGGGGTAGATTTCACTCCCGAAGTAAGTTCATCTACTTGAATGACTTTTCTCGAAGCTTCTCTCCTCAGTATTCAACAACTTATTCATTGCCAACCCTAATTTTGTTAAGATATTGAGGCGCAATAGGCCAACAATGCCAGCTCTCGCTTGGCATAGTATTTAGGAAATATTAAAGTATGTCGAATAGATAAAACTTTGCCAAGGTAGATTTATTATTAAAAGCTAAAGCATGAAAATAGCGTTTAACGCAAACATCCCCCACCAACTATTAAATTAGTTCATGGTGAGGGATTTAACCAACAACCCACAAACGTTTTCGAAATACATCATCCTTGAAAACAAAATAAAATAACTTGAAAGAGAAAATGGGCTAGAAGGGGTCTTTCGATGCAGCCCTTCAAGATCCAGGCTTCTCGGCCAAGCTGGTTGGACCACCCTTCCTAGGTGCAGCTAGTTGTCAATCGTCACACACAAATCCTCACGATCCAATCTTCCTCGATCTCTCAAATGCTTACTCGGTTGGTGTTTAAATAGGCGTACAAGGAAGGGATAGGATAAGCTCTTTAAATTTCGAATTTCAACTGCCCAAGGGATAAGGGATTATCTTCTTATCCAAATTTGAATGAGAGATGATCAGGCTAGGGCTGACGTCATACTGCCGACGCTGCCCTAGCATCCAAGCTTGGCATGATTCTGCCAACCAGTCTTGGCACCATCTTATTCGCTATTTTTTCAGAGATTGTTCCAATTGCTATCTTTTCGGAGCCTAATCATATCCTATTTTTTCGGGGTCCAACAGCTTCTTAGCGTGGCATCAAGTTCACTTCTCTGCCATCCGGTGCTTGGCAATGTCTGGTCTATTTATGCCAACAGCACTCGGTATACTCTCTGGCATTCTTTCTTGAGGTGCTTTTCTGGGCCAAATCCTATGTCGAACCTACAAAATTGCCAACAAAACAACCCTTCACACTGGCATGATAGAATTCTAAACTCCCTATGCAAATGCATGGTTTTAACATCCTAATGCAATTAAATGCACCTAAAAACAAGCAAAAGCAATGTAAGATTGGCATTAAAAATAGTACTTTTGGAGAGGTAACACACCCGCAAACCTAACTCATTGCTTGACCTCAAGTAATGCAAACAAAATAAAAACAAAAACTGTGAAAATGTTACCTCGACAAAATTTTGGTTGAATGCCAACGCGTGATGGCAAGCAGAATTTGGCTCTATTTCTGTCCTCAGTATCTTAGTGCAATAATGCCAAGCAGGTAGTAATTCAAGTGCAGCAATATAACTCTAGTCTAAGTTCATGAAGAGTGCATGATGTGTAGGCAATATGCATCAAGTATCCTTTCACCCCCTTAGACAAATTTTACTACCTAAACTCATATTTTTTTTCTTTTTTTCTTCACCAAGGGTTTCTGCTGGCACTCATTTAAGCTTGCTTCGTGAAACTATTTAGCGTGAGAGATAAAAGGGAGCATACCACGAATCCCCACCTTAATCTAGACATCACTAGGCTTTCTCTTCAACTCACACCTTAAGGTCTTGGACTTGAGAACTAAGAGGGAGCAAACCAAAGCCCCAAGTAACTTATTATCCCTAGGTAGAGGGGAGTTCACTTTTTTTCATCGCCCTGGCAGAACATTGTTGCCTTATTAGTTTCTTTTACCATGGCATCATTTGATCTCTTTTTTTTTCAAATCTGAGCATAGTTTCAAAAAGTCTAAGTTTGCTAAGGAACTAGATACATACTACATGTTAAGTGGAATTTCAGTTCCCTAAACTAGAGATCAATTGCCAAGCTTACCTGGCATACTATTCTGCTGGCATGGCATGACAACTAAAGATTAAAATTTCCTCATTGGACAGACACCTAGTCAAATTAAACTTGCCTAAAAAATGCTAACATTTTTCAAGATTAAACCGAGGCAAAAATTTTCTTTTTCTCTTATTTTAGTGGTTTAGTATGCATCTATCCTAAATGACCTAAATGGCATGGCAACAGAAAATTAAACATGAAATGCATGGCATAAATGTGAAGAAATGCACACCCCCAAACCCAAGATGTGCATTGTCCCCAATGCATGAAACAACACATATATACAAGAAAAACAGAAAAAATTAAAACTGCATGATCATGTAAATGCAATGAAATGAAATGTAAAGGAGTTTAGGAAGAAGAGAACTCCTCTTCAGAGACCATTTGCCGTGCGGCACGAGTTTTTCTTCTCACAAATGGCCCATGATCAGGGGCCATGTGTTTCTTTCTTTTCAGGCTCGGTTTTAAAGCGGCAGTGGAGGCTCCAACTTCTTCATTTTCCTTGGCAGGCTCCGATGCTGCAGGTACATCGGTGGCATCAGATGGCGTGTGTAAAGCAGGTGTCACTGGCGACTTGGCTTTGGTTGACTTGGCTTTGGTTTCCTTTGATTCAGATGAAGAATCAGAACTGGCAGACTCGACTTGAATTGGAGACAACGGGACTGTACCATCAGACGGGGTATGAATTGGACTAGCTGACATGGTATTGTCGCTGGCAGAGGGCTCGGCAGGGAAGTCTGGAAATTCTGGCACAAAATTAGTTGACAATTTTGTATGAGCCTCCCCGATTATAGCATCACTGGCCTAGATGTAATGTCGCATCTTGGCATTGAGCTCCTCAGCTTTTTCCAGCTTTTGGAGATTAATCTCCTAGCGTTGGTGAATTTAGGACAGCATTGCCATTGAACTATCTGGCACAGTTTTTGGCATGGTTGCTAGCGCAGCCTTTGACTCCTTGGGCTTTGGCGTGGGTGCCCTTGCCTTTCCCTTCTCCTTGTCCTTGGGCTCGGCAGCAATAAGATTCCTCCATATAGCAGCAGTAATTGTTGTTCCTTTGATCATTTGCCATTTATCCGTATCAAGCCTTGGCACATCATGGAGCATGCAAACGTTAGAAATCAACAAAGGAAAAATCAAGCTGCCAGTACCTTTCACTGTGCACTTGTAAGTTTCCTTAATAATGAGCTTGCCAATATTGATCTTGTGCCCCATAACAATGGAGTGCAACAGGATCATCCTTTCTTCTGATACGGTCTCGTTATGGGATGTAGGCATCAGATTCACCTTGAGAAAGTGATTCCATTCTCTCCATTGGGGCTTCAATGCCAACCTCTTCATCGTACAATGCCCCTTGGATGACACTGTCCATGTCGTGCTAGGCTCACACAGATCTACCAGTAGCCTCTTTCTTTTGGCAGCATTCATTGAGTCAGCATACTCGAAATACTCATCCTCTGCACCATCTAACTCAAACATATTATTAATATACTCTTCATCAAAATGAACACATTTACCTCTAATAATCAAGAAGGGAGAATCCTTGGTCACAAGGTGCACATAGAATTCTTGGACGACGGTGACATAAATCTCCCCTTTTTGCTGACAGAACTGAGTCTGTTTGTGCATGTTAATCGTAGACATGACTTCCGGAGGGAAGCCATTATTCGCCTCTATTTTGAGGTCAAAGTGCTTCTCATAGCAAAAATTCCTCGAGGCAAAATTGGATTCAAACTTTTTCTGAATCTCCTCGTTGAAGAATCTCTTGTAGGAAGTAGAGGAAGAAGCCATTAAAATCGTTGAAGGAATATGAAGCGGTGTTGAACAAAGATGAAGAAGAAGAGACGAATTGGGTTTTGGTACTTGTTTGTCGAAAAGGAAAGTAAAAGTGAGAGAGAGATGTTTGGGTTATTTAGCCAGCTAGGGTGAGAAAGTGACAGGTTTTAGGTCGATTGAGTGTTTTAATGGGAGTAGTAATTACGGATAATGATGGAAAATAAAAAGAATTAATTTAAAAAGAATGTGGAGTGATAAGGTGATAAGATAGGGTAAAGATTGGAGTGATAAGGTGATTAGTTTGAATTTTAAATTTCAACCACAATTTTGGGTGGCTAGGGTTTAAGGTTAAAAGAAAAATACTTTCTTTTATTGAATGGGCCGGCCAAGCTAGGGTTTTTCTCATTCTTCCAAATTTAACACCACCGCATGCCAAGCTATTCTGGCACTATGTCTGGCAGACTTCACTATTGGGACATCAGCTCCTGCCAAAAAATCCTAGCTTCGTTTCTGGCATTGCCCCTGACATCGTTCCTGGCATGGTTCATGGCATAATGAATCTGTGCAACTCAAAGGAAACCTTTCAACACAGTAAGGGAATAAAAACTTGAAATTTAAAAGAAAGAAACGCTACTAAAAAAACTTTGAAACCTAAAAACAAAGAAAATATCTATCCTAATATTTACAAAAGTTCAAACCTGATAGTGTTTTCATGTTACCTCTGCCAAGAGGATCACCTCCTTGGCATTGTTCTGATCACCTTCCATGTAGTGCTTTAAATGTTGGCCATTTACCTTGAAGATTTATCCCGTCTTCAAGTTCTTGATGTCCATAACTCAATGGGCATAGGGTCTCACAACTTCAAAAGGACCCATCCATCTTGATCTGAGTTTCCCTAGAAACAACTTAAGCCGTGAGTTGAATAACAAAACGCGTTGGCCTACCTCAAACTTTCTTAACATTATCCTACTGTCATGCCATCGCTTTGCCTTTTCCTTATAGATCCTGGCATTCTCATAGGCTTGTGTTCTAAATTCTTCCAATTCATTTAGGTCTAGTAACCTCTTTTCTCCAGCAGCTCTCCATGCCATGCCAAGTGTTCTAATGGCCCAGTAGGCTTTATGCTCAAGCTCCACTAGCAGATGGCATGGTTTTCTTAAAACAAGTCTAAATTGTGAAGTACCCAAAGGAGTTTTAAACGCAGTCCTGTAAGCCCACAAGAACTCATCTAGTCTCAAGGACCAGTCATTCCTTGATGGATTAACAGTCTTCTTTATGTTGTTTTTGATCTCCTTATTTGAAATCTCAGCTTTCTTGTTTGTTTATAGATGATATGCCGTGTCAATTCTCTGCTGTATACCATACCTGCACAAGGCTTTAGAAATTAGATTACATTTAAAATGGGTGCCCTCATCATGAATAATTACCTGAGGTGCGCTAAATCTAGTAAAAATGTGTTTGTGCAAGAACTTGGCAACGGCCTTGGCATCGTTTGTTGGCAGGGCCACAGCCTCTACCCATTTAGATACATAGTCAATAGCCACAAGAATATATACATTACCGAATGATGGTGGAAAAGGACCCATAAAGTCTATCCCCCATACATCAAATAAGTCTATAGGCATAATGTTTTTGAGTGGTAGTTGGTGTCTGCCAGAAATGTTCCCTGTCCGTTGGCATCGATCACATGCCCTAGCATACTCGTGGATATCCTTATAGAGTGTAGGCCAAAAGAATCCTGACTGCAGCACCTTGGCATCAGTCTTTACCCCAGCAAAGTAACCTCCATATGGTGCGGCATGGCATAAATGCAATATGTTATGCTGTTCATCCTTGGGCACACACCGACAGATTACTTGGTCTGCACACTATTTGAACAATATTGGCTCGTCCCAATAGTATTGCCTAACTTCCCGCAAGAACCTCTTCTTGGCATTGTATGCCAAGTCTGGTGGCAGGATGTTACTTACCAAGTAGTTGACAATGTCAGCATACCATGGCACGACATTAACTGCAAGCAAATACTTGTCAGGAAATTCATCTCTTATAAAATTGGTCTTACCATCTTCAAGATGATGCTCTAAACATGAGAGATGGTCAGCTACTAAGTTTTCACTGCCCTTTTTATCTCGGATCTCAAGGTTGAATTCTTGAAGTAAGAGCGTCCATCAGATTAGTCTGGGCTTGGCATCCTTCTTTGCCATGAGATACTTCAATGCCGAATGATCTATAAAAACCACAACTTTGTTACCAATTAAATAAGATCTAAATTTGTCAAAAGCAAATACAACCACAAGAAATTCCTTCTCGGTCGTAGAGTAATTTAGTTGTGCTTCGTTCAAGGTCCGGCTGGCATAGTAGATGGCATGGAAAACCTTGCCACGCCTTTTTCCCAAGACTGATCCAACGGCATAATCGTTGGCATCGCATATGAGCTCAAAGGGCTCATTCCAGTCTAGTGCCACAACTATCGGGGAATTGACTAACTTCTCTTTAAGCTCCTGAAATGCTCTTAAAGAAGAATCATCAAATGCAAAAGTGGCATTATGTTCTAACAATAAGCATAAAGGTTTGGCAATTTTTGAAAAATCTTTAATAAAATGTCGATAAAAACCGGCATGACCTAAAAAGCTCCTTATACCTTTAACACTCGTTGGAGGCAGTAGCTGCTTAATTACCTCAACTTTTTCTTGATCCATTTCTAGCCCTCTCTCAGTTACCTTGTGCCCGAGAACAATGCCCTCCTTCACCATGAAGTGGCATTTTTCCCAGTTCAACACTAGGTTTGTCTCTATGCATCTCTTCAAGACTTGCTCCAAACTCTGAAGACATTCATCAAATGTTTTGCCAAACATTGAGAAATCATCCATGAACACTTCCATGTTGTGCTCGATCATATTGGAAAAAATGGACATCATGTAACGTTGAAACGTTTCCAGTGCATTATATAGGCCGAATGGCATCCTTCTAAACGCAAACATCCCATAAGGGCACATGAACGTGGTCTTCTCTTGATCATCATGGGTGATGGCAATCTGATTATAACCTGAATAACCATCCAAAAAACAGTATAAAGCTTTACTTGCCAACCTGTCTAGCATCTAGTCAATGAATGGCAGTGGGAAGTGGTCATTCCTCGTGGCATTGTTCATCCTCTTATAGTCCATGCACACTCTCCATCCTGTGATAGTTCTGGAAAGGATTAACTCAGCTTCACTATTTTGTACCACGGTCGTGCCACCCTTTTTTGGCACGCATTGCACCGGTCTAACCTAAGAGCTATCAGAAATGGGATATATAATTCCGGCATCAAGCCATTTTATGATCTCTTTTTTCGCTACCTCTTTCACGCTTGGGTTTAGCCATCTTTGGCCTTCAATGGTCTTTCCATGGTACTCTTCCAAGATAATCTTGTGCATGCAAATGGTTGGGTTAATACCTCTGATGTTCGCCAAAGTCCATTCTAATGCTTGTTTATGATCACGTAATATTTCCAACAATCTTTCCTCCTGATCATTAGTGAGACCAGTGGCAATGATCACTAGCAGAGTTGAGTGTTCACCTAAATAAGCATACTTCAAGTGATCTGGCAATGTTTTCAGTTCCAACACTGGTGGCTCCTCAATTGATGGTCTAGGTGCCTTGAGTTCTCTGTCGGCCAACTGTAGTGGCTCAAATTAACTCGCCCCCTCAGCCTCCAAGACTGGTTATTCTAGTTCCTCAAACAGATCAGCTATGCCATCTAAATTGTTGGCATCATATTATGTATCCTGGCATAACTGTGCCGTGTCCAAAGTGTAAATGGACTCTATCATCTCCTCTGTCTGGCACTCATCAGGTTCATCTGCACATTTCAAAGCTTGAAACACATTAAATGTAACCTGCTGGTCATTCATGCACATTGTTAGTTCCCCTTTATGAATATCAATCAAAGCCCTACTCGTGGCAAGAAAAGGTCTACCCAAAATAATCGGGACATTAATATCAGCCTCATAATCCAAAATGATAAAATCAGCTGGAAAAATAAATTTGTCTACCTTTACCAATACATCCTCAATCTTACCCTTGGGATGTGCATAGAATCGGTCTGGCAGTTGAAGTGTCACCGTGGTAGGTCTTGTTCTATGCCAAGCTTCTGAAAAACTGACATTGGCATCAAGTTGATGCTGGCTCTTAGGTCACACAGTGCTTTGCCCATGAATTTGTTACCAATGGTGCAGGGAATAGTGAAACTTCCCGAATCTTTCAGCTTTGGTGGCAAACGGTTTAGGATCATGGCACTGCATCCTTCGGTCAAAGCAACAGTTTCAAAGTCTCCCAACTTCTTCTTCTTAGACATGATGTCCTTTATGAATTTGACATAGTTGGGCATTTGCTCAAGGGCTTCTACCAATGGAATGTTGATTTGCAATTGCTTAAGAACCTCCAAGAAGCGCTTGAATTGCTGATCTTGCTTATGCTTTTGAAGTCTTGCTGGAAATGGTGGTGGCGGATAAATACGTGCCTGCTCTGTTGGCTTTCCCAACGCAGTGTTGGCATCAGTGTGTTTGGCCCGATACTAGCATAGTGTACTGTCTGGCTTCGATTCTGGAATTATCTGCTTTTGTTTCCTCTTTTTCTACTTCTCTGGGATTATCTGCTAGCACAGGCTTCTCAACTTGGCAATTAATTGGCTGCTTAGCATCCTTCTCCATCTCGCACTGCTTACCACTCTGAAGAGTTATATCTTTGCACTGTTCGTTGTCTTTGTGTCGAGCATCTTTTGTGTCACTTGGAAATGCTCCCTGGAGTTAATTGCTGAGTGCACTAGCAATCTGCCCTATTTGGACTTCCAAGTTTCTCATTGATGCTGCCAAACTTTGGACTGTGGCATCATTCCTTTCCATGTACTCTGTGAGAGTGACCCATTGGTCGAGTCTCTGCCCTTGCTGAAAATTGTTTTGGGCTTTCTACATCATGGCATTCTGATAGAATGCTGGCATGGCATTGTTATTCTGCCTCTGGGTATTCTGGCGCTGGGCATTGTACTTGTTACCACCTTGATTTCCCCATGCTAAGTTAGGGTGTTGTCTCCAACCTACATTATAAGTATTGGAGTTAGGATTATAGTAACGATTAACATTGCCAGCAAAGCTTGCCGATTTAGGGTTGGCAGGGCATTCATCTACATGATGATTCTCTCCACAAATTGTACAGAAAGGGTTTAATGCTTTGACTTCTTGGGACTCATTATTATTTTGCAACGTTCTTACCATGCTAGTAAGGTTGTAAATCTCGACATGAATGGATGTTAGTTCATCAACCTGAAATTTCCCATTGGTTTTAGTTCCGGTCCCAAGTCTTGCAACAGGATATTTAAAATCATTGATTTCAATCCTCTCTAGAATGTCAACAGCCTCGATATACGTCTTGTCAAGCAACGAGCCAGATGTTGAAGCGTCAACAACAGTCATTGTTTGTGAATGTAATCCATTATAAAAGGTATGTATCTAGCATAGGCCTGCCCATGAAGTAACTGAGCCAGGTGGCAAGGAATTAAGCCAAGCCTTTGCTCTGTCTCTCAAAGAGAAAGTAAATAACTTCAGCTTCACGGTATCTTCAGGTACTCCGTTTTGTTGGAATAACTGGAAAATCTCCATGAACTACTTTAGATGTTGCCTAGGATTTCCAGTAAATGCTCCATCATACTGACCTACATTCAAAAGAGTTTGGATCATTACCGGCTTAAGTTTAAAATTGACAACATTTACCTCTGTGCCAACAAGCCCTGGCATCAAATTGTCAATGGTTGGTGCCGAATGTTCTCTAATAGGTCTCTCATTAACAACTAGGACAGCAGGTGGTGGTGGTATCTCATTATTAAGTGGATTTCCTCCATTGTTCACCACACCATTCCCTCCATTACCTTGGTCTCTCGAAATCTTCTTTTTAACCTCCGCAAGGTTTTCTAAATTTTCGGATCGTATGGCCAACTGTCCACCACAAGAGGGCTTCTGGTCATACACCGACAAAAATAAAAGATAAAAACAAAAAAAATAAAGAAAGACAAGTAAGAATTTAAAAACAATCAATTATGTTGCAATCTCCGGCAACGGCGCCAAAAACTTGTAGACTCTCTAAGTGAATGCTAGCAAAAGAGGGCAGAAGATATGTATTGGAAAAGTATAAAACAGTGCCAAGCTTTTAAACATGATTATACTGCTTAACCTCAATTTTAGAACTTTTTACTCGGTTAAAATTCCAACATGTCCGCAGTGAAGCCCATTTTGACATGCACGCCTTAAACCCAACAAAACGGCCACAAAATAAGATTAAATCAAATTTCATGAGTAAAAATATTTGATTATGGGCTACGGAATATGATTATATAGATTAAACTAACTCTCATCAATTTTTAATCGGTTAAAATTCCAACCCATTTAAACATACACGTCTTAAACCCAACAAAACAGACACAAAATAAGATTGAATCAAATTTTATGAGTTAAAATATTTGATTATGGGCTTTTGAATATGATTATATAGCTTAACCTCAATTTCAAAACTTTTTACTCGGTTAAAATTCCAACCGGGTCCACTATAAAGCCCATTTAGACATGCACGTCTTAACCCCCAAAAAACGGCAAAAAAATAAGATTAAAATACTTTTTATGACTTAAAAGATTTATTTATGGGCTTTTGAAAATGATTATACAGCTTAACCACAATTTTAGAACTTTTTACTAGGTTAAAATTCCAACGGGTCCACTATGAAGCCCATTTAGATATGCAAACCCCCAATAAAACGAACGAAAAATAAGATTAAATCAAATTTTATGACTTAAAATATTTAGTTATCGTCTTTTGAATATGATTATACAACTTAACCTCAATTTTAGAACCTTTTACTTGGTTAAAATTCCAACGGGTCCACTGTGAAGCCCATTTAGACATGCACACCTTAAACCCCAATAAAACGACGGAAAAATATGATTAAATCAAATTTTATGACATAAAATATTTAGTTATGGGTTTTTTAAACTTGATTATACAGCTTAAACTCAATTTTAGAACTTTTTACTCAGTTAAAATTCCAACGGGTCCACTGTGAATACCATTTACGCCTTAAAACCCATTAAAACGGCCGAAAAATAAGATTAAATCAAATTTTATGACTTAAAATAATTATTTATGGGATTTTAAACATGATTATACACCTTAACCTCAATTTTAAAACTTTTTACTCGGTTAAAATTCCAACGTGTCCGCAGTGAGGCCCTTTATGACATGCACGCCTTAAACCCAACGAAACAGCCACAAAATAAGATTAAATCAAATTTCATGAGTAAAAATATTTGATTATGGGCTACGGAATATGATTATATAGATTAAACTAATTCTAATAAATTTTTAATCGGTTAAAATTCCAACAGAGTCCAATATAAAGCCCATTTAGACATGCACGCCTTAAACCCAACAAAAATGGACACAAAATAAGATTGAATCAAATTTCATGAGTTAAAATATTTGATTATGGGCTTTTGAATATGATTATACAGCTTAACCTCAATTTCAAAACTTTTTACTCAGTTAAAATTCCAACGGGTCCACTATAAAGCCCCTTTTGACATGCACATCTTAAACCCCAAAAAATGGCAAAAAATAAAATTAAATCACATTTTATGACTTAAACTATTTATTTATGGGATTTTGCAAATTATTATATAACTTAACCTCAATTTTAGAACTTTTTACTGGGTTAAAATTCCAACGGGTCCACTATGAAGCCCATTAAGATATGCAATCCCCCAATAAAATGAACGAAATATAATATTAAATCAAATTTTATGACTTAAAATATTTAGTTATGGTACTTTGAATATGATTATACAGCTTAACCTCAATTTTAGAACTTTTTACTCAGTTAAAATTCCAATGGGTCCACTGTGAAGCCTATTTAGACATGCACCCCTTATACCCAAAAAAAGATCGAAAAATATGATTAAATCAAATTTTATGACTTGAAATATTTAGTTTGGTCTTTTGAATATGATTATACAGCTTAACCTCAATTTTAGAACTTTTTACTCGGTTAAAATTCCAACGGGTCCACTATAAATCCCAATAAGACATGCACTCCTTAAACCCCAAACAAAACGGCCGAAAATAAGATTAAATCATATTTTATGACTTAAAATATTTATCTATGGGCTTTTAAACATGATTATACAGCTTAACCTCAATTTTAGAACTTTTTACTAGGTTAAAATTCCAATGGTTCCACTATGAAGCCCATTTAGATATGCCAGCCCCCAATAAAACGGACGAAAAAATAAGACTAAATCAAATTTTATGACTTAAAATATTTAGTTATGGTCTTTTAATATGATTATACAACTTAACCTCAATTTTAGAACTTTTTACTCGGTTAAAATTCCAACAGGTCCACTGTGAAGCGCATTTAGACATGCACGCCTTAAACTCCAATAAAATGACCGAAAAATATGATTAAATCAAATTTTATGACTTAAAATATTTAGCTATGGGCTTTTGAACTTGATTATGCAGCTTAAACTTAATTTTAGAATTTTTTACTCGGTTAAAATTCCAACGGGTCCACTATGAATCCCATTTAGACATGCACGCCTTAAACCCCATTAAAACGGCCAAAAAATAAGATTAAATCAAATTTTATGGCTTAAAATATTTACTATGGCCTTTTAAACATGATTATACTGCTTAACCTCAAATTTAGAACTTTTTACTTGGTTAAAATTCCAACGTGTCCACGGTGAAGCCCATTTTGACATGCATGCCTTAAACCCAACAAAATAGCCACAAAATAAGATTAAATCAAATTTCATGAGTATAAATATTTGATTATGGTCTATGGAATATGATTATATATATTAAACTAATTCTAATAAATTTTTATTCGGTTAAAATTCCAACGGGTCCAATATAAAGCCCATTTACACATGCACGTCTTAAACCCAACAAAACGGACACAAAATAAGATTGAATCAAATTTCATGAGTTAAAATATTTGATTATGGGCTTTTGAATATGATTATACACCTTAACCTCAATTTCAAAACTTTTTACTCGGTTAAAATTCCGACCGGTCCACTATAAAGCCCATTTAGACATGCACATCTTAAACCCCAAAAAATGGCAAAAAAATAAAATTAAATCACATTTTATGACTTAAAATATTTATTTATGGGCTTTTGAAAATGATTATATAACTTAACCTCAATTTTAGAACTTTTTACTAGGTTAAAATTCCAACGGGTCCACTATGAAGCCCATTAAGATATGCAATCCCCCAATAAAACGAACGAAATATAATATTAAATCAAATTTTATGACTTAAAATATTTAGTTATGGTATTTTGAATATGATTATACAGCTTAACCTCAATTTTAGAACTTTTTACTCAGTTAAAATTCCAATGGGTCCACTATGAAGCCCATTTAGACATGCACCCCTTATACCCAAAAAAAGATCGAAAAATATGATTAAATCAAATTTTATTAAATACATGCACTCAGAAACCTTTAAAATTGATAAATAAGATTAAATCATATTTTATGGATTAAAATATTTATTTATTAAATTTTTTGAAAATGATTATTTACCTTAACCTCAATTTTTTTAGAACTTTTACTAGGTTAAAATTCTACAAATTCCCACTAAAAGCCCATTTAGATATGCAAACTTTTTAAAAAAAATTAAAAAAAATAAGATTAAATCAAATTTTATGACTTAAAATATTTAGTTATGATCTTTTGAATATGATTATAATAACTAAATATTTTAAGTCATAAAATATGATTTAATCTTATTTTTTGGCCGTTTTATTGGGGTTTAAGACGAAAATCTAAACCAAATTACAAATATGGACCAAATGGAATTTTAACCGAAAAAAAAAGTTCTAAAATTGAGGTTAAGATATATAATCATGTTCAAAAGCTCATAAATAAATATTTTAATTCATTAATTTTATTTAATCTTATTTTATGGCCGTTTTATTGGGTTTAAGGCATTTTAAATGCATTTTTAAATGTGCTTAAACGGATACTTAATTTGGAATTTTAATTAAGTAAAAATTTTAGAAATTGAGGTTAAGCTATATATCATGTTCAAAAGCCAATAACTAATAACTATTTTTTTAAGTCATAAAATATGATTTAAACTTATTTTTTGGCCATTTTGTTGGGGTTTAAGGCGTGCATGTCTAAAAATGGGCTTTAAGTGGATCCGCTTGGAATTTTAACAAATTTAAAAAAATTTTTGGAAATGAGGTTTAGCTATATAATCATTTTAAAAATCCCATAATAAAATATTTTAACTCATCAAATTTGATTTAATCTTATTTTTTGTGGCCATTTTGTTGGGTTTAAGGTGCATGTCTAAATGGGCTTTACAAAGGGACCCAATTTAGAATTTTGACCGAGTAAGAATTTTAAAAATGAGGTTAAGCTATATAATATTGTTTAAAATCCCATAACTAAATATTTTAAGTCATATAATATGATTTAATCTTTTTTTTGGCCGTTTTGTTGGGTTTAAGGCATGCTTGTCTAAATGGACTTATAGTGGACATGTTGGAATTTTAACCGAGTAAATTTTTTTGAAAATGATGTTAAGCTATATAATCATTTTCAAAATTCCATAAATAAATATTTTAAGTCATAAAACTTGATTTAATCTTATTTTTCGGCCGTTTTGTTGGGGTTTAAGGTGTGCATGTCTAAATGGGCATTACAGTGGGCCCGTTGGAATTTTAACAGAGTAAAAAGTTCTAAAATTGAGTTAAGCTATATAACCATGTTCAAAAGCCCATAAATAAATATTTTAATTCATAAAATTTGATTTAATCTTATTTTTTGGGCCATTTTGTTAGGGTTTAAGGCGTGCATGTCTAAATGGGCTTTACAGTGGACCCGTTAAAATTTTAACCGGGTAAAAATTTCTAAAAATGAGGTTAAGCTATATAATCATGTTCAAAAGCCAATAAATAAATATTTTAAGTCGTAAAATGTGATTTAATCTTATTTTTCCGTCTGTTTTGTTGAGGTTTAAGGCGTGCATGTCTAAACGGGCTTTATAGTGGACCCGTTTGAATTTTAACCGAGTAAAAAGTTCTAAAATTGTGGTTAAGCTGTATAATCATGTTCAAAAGCCCATAACTAAATATTTTAATTCGTAAAATTTGATTTAAACTTTCTTTGAGGCCATTTTGTTGGGGTTTAAGGCGTGCATGTTTAAATGGGCTTTACAGTGGACATGTTTGAATTGTAACCGAGTAAAAAGCTCTGAAATTGAGGTTAAGTTATATAATCATATTCAAAAGCCCATAATCAAATATTTTAACTCATAAAATTTGATTTAATCTTATTTTTGGCCATTTTGTTGGGTCGAAGGCGTGCATGTCTAAATGGGCTTTAGAGTGGACCCGTTGGAATTTTGACCTCGTACAAAATTTTGAAAATAGTTAAAAAGCCCATAAAAAACATTTTAAGTCATAAAATGTGATTTAATCTTATTTTTCGGCATTTTTATTGGTGTTTAAGCAGTGCATGTCTAAACGGGCTTTACAATGGACCCAATGGAATTTTAACAGAGTAAAAAGCTATAAAAATGAGGTTAAGTTGTATAACCATATTCAAAAGACCATAACTAAATATTTTAATTCGTAAAATTTGATTTAATCTTATTGTGTGCCCGTTTTATTGGGTTTCAGGCATGCTTTTTTAAATGTGCATTATAGTGATCCCATTGGAATTTTAATTAAGTAAAAATTTCAAAAATTGAGGTTAAGCTATATAATCATGTTCAAAAGCCCATAACTAAATTTTTAAGTCATAAAATATGATTTAATCTTATTTTTTGGCCGTTTTGTTGCGGTTTTTGGCGTGCATGTCTAAACGTGCTTTATAGTGGACCCGTTGGAATTGTAACCGAGTAAAATTTTTTGAAAATGAGGTTAAGCTATATAATCATTTAAAAAGCACAAAATCAAAATTTTTAACTTAGAAAATTTGATTTAATCTTATTTTGTGGTCATTTTGTTGGGTTTAAGTTGTGCATGTCTAAATGGGCTTTACAGTGGACCCGTTAGAATTTTGACCGAGTAAAATTTAAAAAATGAGGTTAAGCTATATAATATTGTTTAAAATCCCATAACTAAATATTTTAAGTCATAAAATATTATTTAATCTTATTTTTTGGCCATTTTGTTGGGGTTTAAGGCGGGCATGTCGAAATGGGCATTACAATGGACTCGTTGGAATTTTAACCGAGCAAAATTGTTTGAAAATGAGGTTAAGCTATACAAACATATTCAAAATCCCATAAATAAATATTTAAGTCATAAAATGTGATTTAATCTAATTTTTCGGCCGTTTTGTTGGGGTTTAAGGCATGCATGTCAAAATGGGCTTTACGTTAGACCCGTTGGAATTTTAACTGAGTAAAAAGCTCTGAAATTGAGGTTAAGCTATATAATCATATTCATAATCCCATTAATAAATATTTTAAGTCATGAAATTTTATTTAATCTTATTTTTTGGCCATTTTGTTGGGATTTAAGGCGTGCATGTCTAAATGGGCTTTACAGTGGACCCGTTGGAATTTTAACCGAGTAAAAAGTTCTAAAATTAAGCTTAAGCTATATAATCATGTCCAGAAGCCCATTTAATTCATAAAATTTGATTTAATCTTATTTTTTGGCCATTTTGATGGGGTTTAAGGCGTGCATGTCTAAAAGGGCTTTACAGTGGACCCGTTGGAATTTTAACCGAATAAAAATTTCTGAAAATTAGGTTAAGCTATGTAATCATGTTCAAAAACACATAAATAAATATTTTAAGTCATAAAATGCGATATAATCTTATTTTTGGCCGTTTTTTTGGGGTTTAAGGCGTGCATGTCTAAACGGGCTTTATAGTAGACCCGTTGGAATTTTAACCGAGTAAAAAGTTCTAAAATTGTGGTTAAGCTTTATAATCATATTAAAAATCCCATAATCAAATATTTTAAGCCATAAAATTTGATTTAATCTTATTTGTGGCAGTTTTGTTGGGTTTAAGGCGTGCATGTCTAAACGGGCTTTATAGTGGATCTGTTAGAATTTTAACCGAGTAAAAATTTCTGAAAATGTGGTTAAGCTATATAATTATGTTCAAAAGCCCATAAATAAATATTTTAAGTCATAAAATGTGATTTTATCTTATTTTTTGTCCATTTTTTGTAGTTTAAGGCGTGCATGTCTAAATGGGCTTTACAGTGGAACCGTTGGAATTTTAACCGAGAAACATTTATAAAATTGAGGTTAAGCTATATAATCATGTTCTGTAGCCATAAACTAAATATTTTAATTCATAAAATTTTATTTAATCTTACTTTGCATCCATTTTCTTGGGTTTTAAGGCATGCATGTCTAAATGGGCTTTATAGTGGACCAGTTGGAATTGTAACCGAGTAAAAAGCTCTGAAATTGAGGTTAAGCTATATAATCATATTCAAAAGCCCATAATCAAATATTTTAACTCACAAAATTTGATTTAATCTTATTTTGTGGCTATTTTGTTCCCATAACTAAATTTTTTAAGTCATAAAATGTGATTTAATATTATTTTCGGCCGTTTTGTTGGGGGTTAAATCGTGCATGCCTAAATGGGTTTTACAGTGGACCTATTTGAATTTTAACCAAGTAAAAAGTTTTGAAAATGAGGTTAAGATATATAATCATGTTAAAAAGGCCATAAATACATATTTTAAGTCATAAAACTTGATTTAAACTTATTTTTCGGCCGTTTTGTTGGGATTTAAGGCGTGCATGTCTAAATGGGCTTTACAGTGAGGCCGTTGGAATTTTAACTGAGTAAAAAGTTATGAAATTGAGGTTAAGCTATATAATCATAATCAAAAGCCCATAATAAAAATTTTTAATTCATAAAATTTGATTTAATCTTGTTTTGCAGCTATTTTGTTGGGGTTTAAGTTGTACATGTCTAAATGGGCTTTACAGTGGACCCGTTAAAATTTTAACCGAGTAAAATTTTTTGAAAAATAGGTTAAGCTATATAATCATATTCAAAAGCCCATAATCAAATATTTTAACTCATAAAATTTGATTTAATCTTATTTTGTTGTCGTTTTGTTGGGTTTAAGGCGTGCATGTCTAAATGGTCTTTACAGTGGACCCGTTGGAATTTTGACCAAGTAAAAACTTTTGAAAATGAGGTTACGCTATATAATCATGTTCAAAAGCCCATAACTAAATATTTTAAGTCATAAAATGTGATTTAATCTTATTTTTCAGCCATTTTGTTGGGGTTTAAGGTCTGCATGTCTAAACAGGCTTTACAGTGGACCCGTTGGAATTTTAACTGAGTAAAAAGTTCAAAATTTGAGGTTAAGCTGTATAATCTTGTTCAAAAGTCCATAAATAAATATTTAAATTCATAAAATTTGATTTAATCTTATTTTTGGTCGTTTTGTTGGGTTTAAGGCGTGCATGTTTAAATGGGCTTTACAGTTGACCCGTTGGAATTTTAATTAAGTACAAATTTTAGAAAATGAGGTTAAGCTATATAATCATGTTCAAAAGCCCAAAAATCAATATATTAAGTCATAAAATATGATTTAATCTTATTTTTCGCATGTTTTGTTGGGGTTTAAGGCGTGTATGTCTAAATGGGCCTTACAGTGGACCCGTTAGAATTTTAACCGAATAAGAAGTTCTAAAAATGATAGAATATGTTCGATTATTGTTCCTTGGATTGATATTATCAAATGCTTTGTTTAATATCTGATTTCTTGCTGGTCCACATTTGAATAGGGTGTAATTATGTTAGCTTATAATTAACCTAATATAGAATTAACAAGTTGTTCTAATGAATGAGTTCGGGATAAAAATGAAGTTATGAAAGGAAAATCTTAACCCTGTCTTACCTTTAGGACCTTAGATAAGGGCTTACACGTTTAAGTTATAAAACGAAATTCTGAAGCATGTTTGTATATTGTTTTTAATGCCATTATAGTAAGCAGTTTTTATAATGTTGCCTGCTGTAATTGAAATTGGAATTGAGTAAAAATGAAATATGATTTTGAAGTAAGATTTAATTGAGGATTGAAAGCATATAAAATGTTTATGGAATTTGACAGTATGCATTGTCTTTTCAATGTTCTTATCGAAAGATTAAAATGATATGTAGTGTTGTATGATTGAATTTATACATGCTCTTAACTTGTTAATTAATATACTAATGGAGTAACAAGAATCATTAAAGCTAAATATGAGTTAATATGAAATCTTGATAATAATAAAAAATTATTATTGTTTGGACTTAATTGTTCTTATTTTGTGGCCGTTTTACTGGATTTAAGTTGTGTATGTCTAAATGGGCTTTACAGTGGACCCGTTGGAATTTTGACAAGTTAACGTTTTTGAAAATAAAGTTAAGCTATATAATCAAGTTCAAAAGCCCATAAATAAATATTTTAAGTCATAAAATGTGATTTAATCTTATTTTTCGTCAGTTTTGTTGGGGTTTAAGGCGTGCATGTCTAAACGACTTTATAGTGGACCCTTGGAATTTTAACCGAGTAAAAAGTTCTAAAATTGTGGTTAAGCTGTATAATCATGTTCAAAAGCCCATAACTAAATATTTTAATTCATAAAATTTGATTTAAACTTTCTTTGCGGCCATTTTGTTGGGGTTTAAGGCGTGCATGTTTAAATGGGCTTTACAGTGGACATGTTGGAATTGTAACCGAGTAAAAAGCTATGAAATTGAGGTTAAGTTATATAATCATAATCAAAAGCCCATAATCAAATATTTTAAGTCATAAAATTTGATTTAATCTAATTTTTTGGCCATTTTGTTGGGTCGAAGGCGTGCATGTCTAAATGGGCTTTACAGCGGACCCGATGGAATTTTGACCGAGTACAAAACTTTGAAAATATTTAAAAAGCCCATAAAAATGTTTTAAGTCATTTAATCTTATTTTTCGTCCGTTTTGTTGGGGTTTAAAGCGTGCATGTCTAAACGGGCTTTATAGTGGACCCGTTGGAATTGTAACAGAGTAAAAAATTTTGAATTTGAGGTTAAGCTATATAATCATATTCAAAAGTCCATAATCAAATATTTTAACTCATAAAATTTGATTTAATCTTATTTTGTGGCCGTTTTGTTGGGTTTAAGGCGTGCATGTCTAATTGGGCTTTACAGTAGACCCATTGGAATTTTGACGGAGTATAAATTTTTGAAAATGAGGTTAATCTATATAATCATGTTCAGAAGCCCATAACTAAATACTTTAAGTCTTAAAATATGATTTAATCTTATTTTTCGGCCGTTTTATTGGGGTTTAAGGCGTGCATGTCTAAACTGGTTTTACAGTGAACCAGTTGGAATTTTAATCGAGTAAAAATTTCTCAAATTGAGGCTTAGATATATAATCATGTTCAAAAGCTCATAAATAAATATTTTAATTCATTAATTTTATTTAATCTTATTGTGTGGCCGTTTTATTGGGTTTAAGGCGTGCATTTTTAAATGTGCTATACAGTGATACTGTTGGAATTTTAATTAAGTAAAAAATTTAGAAATTGAGGTTAAGCTATATAATCATGTTCAAAAGACAATAACTAAGCATTTTAAGTCATAAAATATGATTTAAACATATTTTTTGGCCATTTTGTCGGGGTTTACGGCCTGCATATCTAAATGGGCTTTACAGTGGAACCGTTGGAATTTTAACCGAGTAAAAATTTTTGGAAATGAGGTTTAGCTATATAATCATTTTACAAAGCCCATAATAAAATATTTTAACTCATAAAATTTGATTTAATCTTATTTTGTGGCCATTTTGTTGGGTTAAAGGTGTGCATGTCTAAATGGGCTATACAGTAGACCCGTTAGAATTTTGACCGAGTAAAAAATTTAAAATGAGGTTAAGCTATATAATATTGTTTAAAATCCCATAAATAAATATTTTAAGTCATATAATATGATTTAATCTTATTTTTTGGCCGTTTTGTTGGGTTTAAGGCATGCTTGTCTAAATGGACTTATAGTGGACCTGTTGGAATTTTAACCGAGTAAATTTTTTTGAAAATGATGTTAAGCTATATAATCATTTTTAAAATCCCATAAATAAATATTTTAAGTCATAAAATGTGATTTAATCTTATTTTTCATCCGTTTTGTTGGGGTTTAAGGCGTGCATGTCTAAACGGGCTTTATAGTGGACTCGTTGGAATTTTAACAGAGTAAAAAGTTCTAAAATTGTGGTTAAGCTGTATAATCATGTTCAAAAGCCCATAAATAAATATTTTAATTCATAAAATTTGATTTAAACTTTCTTTGCGGCCATTTTGTTGGGGTTTACGGCGTGCATGTTAAATGAGCTTTAAAGTGGACATGTTGGAATTGTAACCGAGTAAAAAGCTCTGAAATTGAGGTTAAGTTATATAATCATATTCAAAAGCCCATAATCAAATATTTTAACTCATAAAATTTTATTTAATCTTATTTTTTGGCCATTTTTTTGGGTCGAAGGCTTGCATGTCTAAATGGGCTTTACAAAGGGACTGTTGGAATTTTAATTAAGTAAAAATTTTGAAAATAGTTAAAAATCCAAAAGCATAAAAAATATTTTAAGTCATAAAATGTGATTTAATCTTATTTTTGCCATTTTGTTTTATTGGTCTTTAAACGAGTTACGTGTCTAAATTGGCTTTTTTGAATAGACTTAAGTTGGAATTTTAACCGAGTAAAAAGTTATAAAATTGAGGTTAAGCTGTATAATCAAGTCCAAAAGCCCATAAATAAATATTTTAAATTCATAAAATTTGATTTAATCTTACTTTGCGTCCACTTTGTTGGGTTTTAAGGCGTGCATGTCTAAATGGGCTTTAGAGTGGACCCATTGGAATTGTAACCGAGTAAAAAGCTCTGAAATTGAGGTTAAGCTATATAATAATATTCAAAAGTCCATAATCAAATATTTTAACTCATAAAATTTGATTTAATCTTATTTTTGGCCGTTTTGTTGGGTTTAAGACGTGCATGTCTAAATGGGCTTTATAGTGGACCCGTGGATTTTGACGGAGTATAAATTTTTGAAAATAAAGTTAAGCTATATAATCAAGTTCAAAAGCCCATAACTAAATATTTTTCGGAGTAAAAAGTTCTAAAATTGAGGTTAAGATATATAATCATGTTCAAAAGCTCATAAATAAATATTTTAATTCATTAATATTATTTAATCTTATTGTGTGGCATTTTTATTGGGTTTAAAGCCCATAAAAAAATATTTTAAGCATTTTTTAATGTGCTTTACAAAGGCGATATATCTAAACGAATTTTAATTAAGTAAAAATTTTAGGAATTGAGGTTAAGCTATATAATCATGTTCAGAAGCCAATAACTAAGCATTTTAAGTCATAAAATATGATTTAAAGTCATTTTTGGCCATTTTGTTGGGGTTTAAGGCATGCATGTCTAAATGGGCTTTACAGTGGATCCGTTGGAATTTTAACCGAGTAAATTTTTTTGGAAATGAGGTTTAGCTATATAATCATTGTAAAAAGCCCATAATAAAATATTTTAACTCATAAAATTTGATTTAATCTTATTTGTGGCCATTTTGTTGGGTTTAAGGTGTGCATGTCTAAATGGGCTTTACAGTGAACCCGTTAGAATTTTGACCTAGTAAAAATTTTAAAAATGAGGTTAAGCTATATAATATTGTTTAAAATCCCATAACTAAATATTTTAAGTCATATAATATGATTTAATCTTATTTTTTGGCCGTTTTGTTGGGTTTAAGGCATGCTTGTCAAAATGGATTTATAGTGGACCGTTGGAATCTTAAACGAGTAATTTTTTTTGAAAATGAAGTTAAGCTATATAATTATTTTCAAAATCCCATAACTAAGTATTTTAAATCATAAAATTTGATTTAATCTTATTTTTCGACCGTTTTGTTGGGGTTTAAGGTGTGCATGTCTAAATGGGCTTTACAGTGGGCCCGTTGGAATTTTAACAGAGTAAAAAGTTCTAAAATTGAGTTAAGCTATATAACCATGTTCAAAAGCCCATAAATAAATATTTTAATTCATAAAATTTTATTTAATATTATTTTTTGGCCATTTTGTTGGGGTTTAAGGCGTGTATGTCTAAATGGGCTTTACAGTGGACCCGTTAAATTTTAACCGAGTAAAAATTTCTGAAAATGAGGTTAAGCTATATAATCATGTTCAAAAGCCAATAAATAAATATTTTAATTCATAAAATGTGATTTAATCTTATTTTTCGTCCGTTTTGTGGGGGTTTAAGGCGTGCATGTCTAAACGGGCTTTATAGTGGACCCGTTGGATTTGTAACCGAGTAAAAAGTTCTAAAATTGTAGTTAAGCTGTATAATCATGTTCAAAAGCCCATAACTAAATATTTTAATTCGTAAAATTTGATTTAAACTTTCTTTGCGGCCATTTTGTTGGGGTTTAAGGCGTGCATGTTTAAATGGGCTTTATAGTGGACATGTTGGAATTGTAACCAAGTAAAAGGCTCTGAAATTGAGGTTAAGTTATATAATCATATTCAAAAGCCCATAATCATATATTTTAACTCATAAAATTTTATTTAATCTTATTTTTTGGCCATTTTGTTGGGTCGAAGGCGTGCAGGTCTAAATGGGCTTTATAGTGGACCTGTTGAAATTTTGACCGAGTACAAATTTTTGAAAACAGTTAAAAAGGCCATAAAAAATATTTTAAGTCATAAAATGTGATTTAATCTTATTTTTCGGCAGTTTTATTGGTGTTTAAGGAGTGTATGTCTAAACGGGCTTTACAATGGACCTATTGGAATTTTAACATAGTAAAAAGTTATAAAATTGAGGTTAAGCTGTATAATCATGTTCAAAAGCCCATAAATAAATATTTTAAATTCATAAAATTTGATTTAATCTTACTTTGCGTCCACTTTGTTGGTTTTTAAGGCGTGCATGTCTAAATGGGCTTTAGAGTGGACCAGTTGGAATTGTAACCGTAAAAAAAAGCTCAAAATTGAATCATGTTAAAAGCTCTAAATAATCATATTCAAAAGTCCATAATCAAATATTTTAACTCATAAAATTTGATTTAATCTTATTTTTTGCCGTTTTGTTGGGTTTAAGACGTGCATGTCTAAATGGTCTTTATAGTGGACCTGTTGGATTTTGACGGAGTATAAATTTTTGAAAATAAAGTTAAGCTATATAATCAAGTTTAAAAGCCAATAAATAAATATTTTAAGTCATAAAATATGATTTAATCTTATTTTTCGTCCGTTTTGTTGGGGTTTAAGGCGTGCATGTCTAAACGGTCTTTATAGTGGACCCGTTGGAATTTTAGATAAATAAAACTTTAAGTTGAAAAATAATGATTTAATCTTATTTAAATATTTTAAGTCATAAAATTTGATTTAATCTTATTTTTCAGTTTTTATTGGGGTTTTTGCGTGCATGTTTAAATGAGCTTTACAAAGGACATGTTGGAATTTTAACCGAGTAAAAAGCTCAAAATTTTAAGTTATATAATCATATTCAAAAGCCCATAATCAAATATTTTAAGTCATAAAATTTGATTTAATCTTATTTTTTGGCCATTTTGTTGGTTCGAAGGCGTGCATGTCTAAATGGGCTTTACAGTGGACCCGATGGAATTCTGACCGAGTACAAAACTTGAAAATAGTTAAAAAGCCCATAAAAATGTTTTTAGTCATTTAATCTTATTTTTCGTCCATTTTGTTTGGGTTTAAGGTGTGCATGTCTAAACAGGCTTTATAGTGGACCCGTTGGAATTGTAACCGAGTAAAATTTTTTGAATTTGAGGTTAAGCTATATAATCATATTAAAAAGTCCATAATCAAATATTTTAACTCATAAAATTTGATTTAATCTTATTTTGTGGCCGTTTTGTTGGGTTTAAGGCGTGCATGTCTAATTGGGCTTTACAGTGGACCCGTTGAAATTTTGACAGAGTATAAATTTTTGAAAATGAGGTTAATCTATATAATCATGTTAAAAATCCCATAACTAAATATTTTAAGTCTTAAAATATGATTTAATATTATTTTTCGGCCGTTTTATTGGGGTTTAAGGCGTGCATGTCTAAACTGGTTTTATAGTGGACCAGTTTGAATTTTAACCGAGTAAAAAGTTCTAAAATTGAGGTTAAGATATATAATCATGTTCAAAAGCTCATAAATAAATATTTTAATTCTTTAATTTTATTTAATCTTATTGTGTGGCCGTTTTATTGGGGTTTAACGCATGCATTTTTAAATGTGCTTTACAGTGATACTGTTGGAATTTTAATTAAGAAAAAAATTTAGAAATTGATATTAAGCTATATAATCATTTTCAAAAGCCAATAACTAAGCATTTTATGTCATAAAATATGATTTAAACTTATTTTTTGGCCATTTTGTTGGGGTTTAAGGCGTGCATGTTTAAATGGGCTTTACAGTGGATACGTTGGAATTTTAACCGAGTAAAATTTTTTGGAAATGAGGTTTAGCTATATAATCATTTTAAAAAGCCCATAATAAAATATTTTTACTCATTAGATTTTATTTAATCTTATTTTATGGCCATTTTGTTCGGTTTAAGGTGTGCATGTCTAAATGGATTTTTATAGTGGACTCGTTAGAATTTTGACCGAGTAAAAATTTTAAAAATGAGGTTAAGCTATATAATATTGTTTAAAATCCCATAACTAAATATTTTAAGTCATATAATATGATTTAATCTTATTTTTTGGCCGTTTTGTTGGGTTTAAGGCATGCTTGTCTAAATGGACTTATAGTGGACCTATTGGCATTTTAACCGAGTAAAATTTTTTGAAAATGATGTTAAGCTATATAATCATTTTCAAAATCCCATAACGAAATATTTTAAGTCATAAAACTTGATTTAATCTTATTTTTCGGCCGTTTTGTTGGGGTTTAAGATGTGCATGTCTAAATGGGCTTTATAGTGAGCCCGTTGAAATTTTAACAGAGTAAAAAGTTCTAAAATTGAGTTAAGCTATATAACCATGTTCAAAAGCCCATAACTAAATATTTTAATTCATAAAATTTGATTTAATCTTATTTTTTGGCCATTTTGTTGGGGTTTAAGGCGTGCATGTCTAAATAGGCTTTACAGTGGACCCGTTAAATTTTAACCGAGTAAAAATTTCTGAAAATGAGGTTAAGCTATATAATCATGTTCAAAAGCCAATAAATAAATATTTTAAGTCATAAAATGTGATTTAATCTTATTTTTCGTCCGTTTTGTTGGGGTTTAAGGCGTGCATGTCTAAACGGGCTTTATAGTGGACCCGTGGAATTTTTAACCGAGTAAAAAGTTCTAAAATTGTGGTTAAGCTGTATAATCATGTTCAAAAGCCCATAACTAAATATTTTAATTCATAAAATTTGATTTAAACTTTCTTTGAGGCCATTTTGTTGGGGTTTAAGGCGTGCATGTTTAAATGGGCTTTACAATGGACATGTTTGAATTGTAATCGAGTAAAAAGCTCTGAAATTGAGGTTAAGTTATATAATCATATTCAAAAGCCCATAATCAAATATTTTAACTCATAAAATTTGATTTAATCTTTTTTTTGGCCATTTTGTTGGGTCGAAGGCGTGCATGTCTAAATGGGCTTTACAGTGGACCCGTTGGAATTTTGACCGAGTACAAAATTTTGAAAATAGTTAAAAAGCCCATAAAAATATTTTAAGTCATAAAATGTGGTTTAATCTTATTTTTCGGCCGTTTTATTGGTGTTTAAGGAGTGCATGTCTAAACGGGATTTACAATGGACCCGTTGGAATTTTAAAAGAGTAAAAAGTTATAAAATTGAGGTTAAGCTGTATAACCATGTTCAAATGACCATAACTAAATATTTTAATTCATAAAATTTGATTTAATCTTATTGTGTGGCCGTTTTATTGGGTTTCAGACGTGCATTTTTAAATGTGCATTACAGTGATCCCATTGGAATTTTAATTAAGTAAATATTTAAAAAATTGAGGTTAACCTATATAATCATTTTCAAATGCCCATAACTAAATTTTTAAGTCATAAAATGTGATTTAATCTTATTTTTCGGCCATTTTGTTTGGGTTTTTGGCGTGCATGTCTAAACAAGCTTTATAGTGGACCCGTTGGAATTGTAACCGAGTAAATTTTTTTGAAAATGAGGTTAAGCTATATAATCATATTAAAAATCCCATAATCAAATATTTTAACTTATAAAATTTGATTTAATCTTATTTTGTGGCCGTTTTGTTGGGTTTAAGTTGTGCATGTCTAAATGAGCTTTACAGTGGACCCATTAGAATTTTGACCAAGAAAAAAATTTAAAAATGAGGTTAAACTATATAATATTGTTTAAAATCCCATAACTAAATATTTTATGTCATAAAATATTATTTAATCTTATTTTTGGCCGTTTTGTTGGGGTTTAAGGCAGGCATGTCTAAATGGGCATTACAATGGACTCGTTGGAATTTTAACCGAGCAAAATTTTTTGAAAATGAGGTTAAGCTATATAAACATGTTCAAAAGCCCATAAATAAATATTTTAAGTCATAAAATGTGATTTAATCTAATTTTTCGGCCGTTTTGTTGGGGTTTAAGGCATGGATGTCAAAATGTGCTTTACGTTAGACCCGTTGGAATTTTAACTGAGTAAAAAGTTCTGAAATTGAGGTTAAGCTATATAATCATATTCAGAATCCCATAAATAAATATTTTAAGTCATGAAATTTTATTTAATCTTATTTTTTGGCCATTTTGTTGGGGTTTAAGGCGTGCATGTCTAAATGGGCTTTACAGAAAAAGTTCTAAAATTAAGCTTAAGCTATATAATCATGTTCAGAAGCCCATTTAATTCATAAAATTTGATTTAATCTTATTTTTTGGCCATTTTGTTGGGGTTTAAGGCGTGCATGTCTAAAAGGGCTTTACAGTGGACCCGTTAGAATTTTAACCGAGTAAAAATTTCTGAAAATTAGGTTAAGCTATGTAATCATGTTAAAAAGCCCATAAATAAATATTTTAAGTCATAAAATGTGATATAATCTTATTTTTTGGCCATTTTGTTGGGGTTTAAGGCGTGCATGTCTAAACGGGCTTTATAGTGGACCCGTTGGAATTTTAACTGAGTAAAAAGTTCTAAAATTGTGGTTAAGCTTTATAATCATATTAAAAATCCCATAATAAAATATTTTAAGCCATAAAATTTGATTTAATCTTATTTGTGGCGGTTTTGTTGGGTTTAAGGCTTGCATGTCTAAATGGGCTTTATAGTTGATCCGTTGGAATTTTAGCCGAGTAAAAATTTCTGAAAATGTGGCTAAGCTATATAATTATGCTCAAAATCCCATAACTAAATATTTTAAGTCATAAAATGCGATTTAATCTTATTTTTGGCCATTTTTTGTAGTTTAAGGCGTGCATGTCTAAACGGGCTTTACAGTGGACTCGTTGGAATTTTAACCATGTTCAATAGGCATAACTAAATATTTTAATTCATAAAATTTTATTTAATCTTACTTTGCATCCATTTTCTTGGGTTTTAAGGCATGCATGTCTAAATGGGCTTTATAGTGGACCAGTTGGAATTGTAACCGAGTAAAAAGCTCTGAAGTTGAGGTTAAGCTATATAATCATATCCAAAAGCCCATAATCAAATATTTTAACTCACAAAATTTGATTTAATCTTATTTTGTGGCCATTTTGTTCCCATAACTAAATTTTTTAAGTCATATAATGTGATGTAATTTTATTTTTCGGCCGTTTTGTTGAGGGTTAAATCGTGCATGCCTAAATGGGTTTTACAGTGGACCTATTGGAATTTTAACCAAGTAAAAAGTTCTGAAAATGAGGTTAAGATATATAATCTTGTTAAAAAGACCATAAATACATATTTTAAGTCATAAAACTTGATTTAAACTTATTTTTCGGCCGTTTTGTTGGGGTTCAAGGCATGCATGTCTAAATGGGCTTTACAGTGAGGCCGTTGGAATTTTAACCGAGTAAAAGTTCTGAAATTGAGGTTAATCTATATAATCATAATCAAAAGGCCATAATAAAATTTTTTAATTCATAAAATTTGATTTAATCTTGTTTTGCAGCTATTTTGTTGGGGTTTAAGTCGTACATGTCTAAATGAGCTTTATAGTGGACCCGTTAAAATTTTAACCGAGTAAAAATTTCTGAAAAAGAGGTTAAGCTACATAATCATATTCAAAATCCCATAATCAAATATTTTAACTCATAAAATTTGATTCAATCTTATTTTGTAGCCGTTTTATTGGGTTTAAGGCGTGCATGTCTAAATGGTCTTTACAGTGGACCCGTTGGAATTTTGACCAAGTAAAAACTTTTGAAAATGAGGTTAAGCTATATAATCATGTTCAAAAGCCCATAACTAAATATTTTAAGTTATAAAATGTGATTTAATCTTATTTTTCGGCCATTTTGTTGGGGTTTAAGGCGTGCATGTCTAAATAGGCTTTACAGTGGACCCGTTGGAATTTTAACCGAGTAAAAAGTTCAAAATTTGAGTTTAAGCTGAATAATCTTGTTAAAAAGTCCATAAATAAATATTTTAATTCTTAAAATCTGATTTAATCTTTTTTTGGCCGTTTTGTTAGGTTTAAGGTGTGCATGTTTAAATGGGCTTTACAGTGGACCCGTTGGAATTTTAATTAAGTACAAATTTCAGAAAATGAGGTTAAGCTATATAATCATGTTCAAAAGCCCAAAAATCAATATATTAAGTCATAAAATATGATTTAATCTTATTTTTCGTCTGTTTTGTTGGGGTTTAAGGCGTGTATTTCTAAATGGGCTTTACAGTGGACCCGTTAGAATTTTAACCGAATAAGAAGTTCTAAAAATGAGGTTAAGCTATATAATCATGTTAAAAATCCCATAAATAAATATTTTAGGTCATAAAATGCGATTTAATCTTATTTTTCGTCCGTTTCGTTGGAGTTTAAGTCGTGCATGTGTAAATGGGCTTTAACGTGGGCCCGTTGGAATTTTAACCGAGTAAAAGTTCTAAATTAAGGTTAAGCTGTATAATTTTGTTCAAAAGCCCATAAATAAATGTTTTAATTCATAAAATTTGATTTAATCTTATTTTGTGGCCGTTTTGTTAGGTTTAAGGCGTGCATGTTTAAATGGGCTTTACAGTGGACCCGTTGGAATTTTAATTAAGTAAAAATTTTAGAAAATGCAGTTAAGCTATATAATCATGTTCAAAAGCCCAGAAATAAATATTTTAATTCATAAAATGTGATTTAATTTTACTTTGTGGCCATTGTGTTGGGGTTTAAGGCGTGCATGTCTAATTAGGCTTTATAGTGGACCCGTTAGAATTTTAACCTAGAAAAATTCTAAATTTAAACTTAAGCTATGTAATCATATTCAAAATCCATAATCAAATATTTTAATCATAAAATTTGATTTAATCTTATTTTGTAGTCGTTTTGTTGGGTTTAAGGCGTGCATGTCTAAATGGGCTTTACAGTGGACCCGTTGGAATTTTAATCGAGTAAAAAGTTCTAAAATTGAGGCTAAGCTATATAATCATATTCAAAATACCATAATCAAATATTTAAACTTATAAAATTTGATTTAATCTTATTTTGTGGTCATATTTTTGGGGTTTAAGGCGTGCTTGTCTAAATAGGCTTTACAGTGGACCCGTTGGAATTTTAATCGAGTTAAAAGTTCTGAAAATGAGGTTAAGCAATAGTGGAACCGTTTGAATTTTAACCGAGTAAAAAGTTCTAAAAAGAGGTTGAGCTGTATAATCATGTTCAAAAGCCCATAACTAAATATTTTAATTCATAAAATTTGATTTAATTTTACTTTGCAGCCATTTTGTTGGGGGCTTAAGGTGTGCATGTCTAAATGGGCTTTATAGTGATCCCGTTGGAATTTAACCGAGTAAAAAGATCTAAAATTGAGGTTAAGTTATCTAATAATATTCAAAATCCATAATCAAATATTTTAACTCATAAAATTTGATTTAATCTTATTTTGTGGTCGTTTTGTTGGGTTTAAGGCGTGCATGTCAAAATTGGCTTTATAGTGGACCCGTTGGAATTTTAATCGAGTAAAAAGTTATAGAATTGAGGTTAAGCTATATAATAATATTGAAAATTCCATAATCAAATATTTTAGTTCATAAAATTTGATTTAGTCTTATTTTGCGGCCATTTTGTTGGGGTTTAAGGCGTGCATGTCTAAATGGGCTTTGTAGTGGACCCCTTGGAATTTTAACCTAGTAAAAAGTTCTAAAATTGAGGTTATGCTATATAATAATATTTAAATCTCATAATCAAATATTTTAACTCATAAAATTTGATTTAATCTTATTTTGGGGGGTTAAAGCGTGCATGCCTAAATGGGTTTTACAATGGACCCGTTCGAATTTTATCCGAGTAAAAAGTTCTAAAATTGAGGTTAAGCTATTTAGTCATATTCAAAATCCCATAATCAAATATTTTAACTCATAAAATTTGATTTAGTCTTATTTCGTGGTTGTTTTGTTGGGTTTAAGGTGTGCATGTCTAAACGGGATTTATAGTGGCCTCATTGGATTTTTTTTGAAGAAAAGGTGGGCCTTATTAAAAACCCCTCTATAATCACAATAAGTCGAGGCCAGTGGTGACCGCCTAAGGGGAAAAGAGTGCCCTAAATCTATTAAGATCAAAGAGAATGGATCTTATCGGTTATAATAGTATGTAAGTAATCAGGATAATCCGAGTCAAAAAATAGAAGACATGGAATGCAAGGCTCGAGAGGCCAGAAAGTGTGCCAAAGAATTAACCACCCTAGGTACAAACCTCACATGAAAACTATTCACAGCAGCAAGAAGAAGCCGTGCCTGCTCAATATGTGGGCTCAGAGTCGAGAGATCTGTGCATGGCCGATTTAATTTGTTAACCACAATGGCAAAGTCAGTTTCAATGATAACACGGGACCAGCCCCTATGATGGCCAAACTAGATGCCGACAATAACTGCCTGAAGCTCGATTGAGACAATATCCTTGTATGTGGCCGAATAAAGAGCTAAACCCCCAAGGATGCCACCTTTATCGTCGTGCAATAGCACTGATAGCGACATCTCCAGTCGTCAGGTTGAAGGCACCATCCGTGTTGATCTTAATGTTCCTTGCCCGCGAGGACTACCAGCGTGGGTCTGCGAGAGCCGAATCGGCGAATGACGGATTGGCAGTTGTCACAGCCGTAGTGTAGTCTTGGAGGATGCCCTGAGCATTAAGAACTGTAAGCCAAGGTGGCTGGAGTCAACCATTGTGAATCCAATCATTCCGACGATTCCACAGGTTCCACACCACTGTTAGCAGCAGAGCAAAGGAGGTGTGCGAGACTAGAGCAGCACTTTCCTTAAACCATAAGAACACTGAATTAGTGTTTCTGGAAATAAGATTATTTGTAAAACCAACCCATCGAAGGGCTTCCAACGCCCCTTGGCAATCTCTTAATGCATGGATGGCTGTCTCTGGAGCTGCACGGCAGAAGGGACAATAGCCTTGTGCCAGGTCCACCTTCCGAGGTCTATTATCCATCGGTAGGCATCCCTACCGACACACCAGCCAAATATCCTAACCTTGGGGAGAGTTGGGATCTGAGAGATAAGCTTCCATATTCATGAAGGTCGGTTAACAGGCCGGGGCGGCCACTGCAGGAACAAGTAGCCCAACCGAACTGAGTAGATGCTGAAATCATTGTTACCCCAGAGCACCGTATCCCGCTGGTCATTGATAATAGGAACCTGTAGGATGGTGTCAGCATCCTCATGGTCAAAATAACCACGAATCATAGCTTCGTCCCAGCCAGCCCTCCCTCGTAGCATATATTCGCGATAACACACTTGTAGCTCATCATTGTTCGTATAACCTCCATACAAATTTATCACAGCTGTACCTCCCAGTTATCTTTATGCACACAAATCTTGTTGTCAATGCCAGGCCGCCAGAAAAACCCCGGGTGCAGTTTGCACATGGTTTGATATAAACCTTTCCAAGCAAATGAAGCTTTCTTGTTGGCTTCAGCGTTAAATAAATTCCCTGAAGTAAAGTAACGTGCCCTGAAGATACGAGATAACAACGAATCAGGCTCAGTGATTATCCGCCAAAGTTATTTACCCAATAAAGCAACATTAAAAGGATGTATATCACGAAAACTGATGCCACCAGCATTCTTGGGGGAATAGACAAAGCCCTAAGCGACCATTAGCCAACCTCATCTATTATTGTGACCCGACCACCAGTAACGTTGTATAGATTTAGACATATCATCAATAAGGTTCTGGGGCAGCATGTAATAGGACATGACATACTGAGGCAAAGATTGCGCCACCGCTTTAATGAAAACCTCCCGCCCACTGAAGGAAATGAGATTACTGTTCCAACTGGACATACGTGAATTCACTTTGTCCTTGTAAACCCCAAGGCAGTCATTTTATTCTGTCTAATCAAGAGAGGGACGCCAAGGTAGACCCTGGGATTGGCTATTTCACGGACCTAAAGAAGGTCATCAACTGCTTGCTTGTGCTCAGGAGAAGTACGAGGACCGAAAAAGATTGTAGATTTCTCAAAATTGACAGCTTGTCCCAAGGAAGAGGCATAAAGACGTTGAATTTATTTAACTCGTATAACCTCCTGAATATTGTTCCTTAGAAAAACCATGCTATCATCTGCGAAAAATAGGTAATTTACCCTAGGCCCATACCGGCTAGCACAGAGCCCCTATAGCCGGCCCACCAGTTGTTCGGCACAAAGAGTGGTCGAGAGCCCTTAAGTGCAGATAAGAAACAAGAATGGGGAGAAAGGGTCACCCTGCCGTAAACCCCGCCGTGGGTAAAAAACTAGGAATAGTGATCCATTAACAAAGGCAGTGAAAGAGACAGAAGAGATACATCGCATGAGGATAGCTACCCATGCAGCATCAAACCCCATATTTAACATGATATGCCGAATAAAGGTCCATTCAACTCGTTCAAAAGCCTTTTCCATATCTAATTTAAGAGCAACACCCTAGAAGGGGCTCGTACCGTTCGAATGAAGGGAGTGCACCAACTCATGGGCTATGAGAATGTTGTCTGTGATGTTTATACTGCGGACAAAAGCCGCCTGAGAGTCACTGATACAATGAGGAAGCAAAGGTTTCATACGGTTAACAAGCACCTTTGCAACAATTTTATAAATAACCGTGTAAAGACTAATGGGCCGAAGATGTTTCATGGAGGTGGGTTCGGTTACTTTGGGTATAAGGACCAAGATCGTATGGTTAACTGAGGCCATGTCTGCATCCCCTCGTAGGAGGTCTAGGCAAATTTGAACTACATCCGGACCTACCGTATCCCAGTTCTGCCAGTAGAAACTATTGGAAGGCCACTGATACCCGAAGCTTTCTTAGGATTGATGTCTCGAAAAGTAAAGATGATTTCCTCTGAGGTGAAAGGCCTCATTAGAGACTCATTCATAGCAGAGGTAACCGAGGGAGCAATATTGTCAATAATCAGGGGGCCATAAATGGCTTAGAGGAGGTAAATAAATTCTAGAAATAATCTGTGACAATTCTCATAACGTCATCCTTTCCTACCTTCCACACATTATTGTAGACTCTCTAAGTGAATGCTGGCAAAAGAGGGTAGAAGATATGTATTGGAAAAGTATAAAACAGTGCCAAGATGAGTCTTTTGTGTGCAAGTATACACGGTCTGCAAGTAATACAACTGGTAAGCTGAGTATCGATCCTAGAAAGATTGACTTGGAATTCAATTGCCTTGATTGTTACTTGCCTTAAGGAAAAGTTGATTTGTTTTGAAATTGGTTTTGGAAAATAATTGAAAAGAAAGTAAAGTAAAGACGTTGGCAAGGAAGGTGTTTTAATGAATGATGAGCGTTGGCAGGGAATGCCTGGTTTTCACGCTATTCATTTCGTGCTAGCCTTTAATAACAACCTGTCTTGGCATTGTTTGCTGAGCAGATTCAAAATTAGCAAAGCCTCTCTTGATGGTCATTGCCCTAAATTGATCATGTAAAAACCCTATATCTCTATAGTGCATGCTTTTAAATAAACCAATTTGATTAAGATCCAATCTATACTCCTAAGGGGTAGATTTCACTCCCAAAGTAAGTTCATCTACTTGAACGACTTCTCTCGAAGCTTCTCTCGTTAGTATTCAACAACTTATTCATTGCCACCCCAAGTCTGTTAAGATATTGAGGTGCAATAGGCCAACAATGCCATCTCTCGCTTGGCATAGTATTTAGGAAATATTAAAGTATGTTGAATAGATAAAACTTTGCCAAGGCAGATTTATTATTAAAAACTAAAGCATGAAAATAGTGTTTAATGCAAACATCCCCCACCAACTATTAAATTAGTTCATTGTGAGGGATTTAACGAACAACCCACAAACATTTTCGAAATAAATCATCCTTAAAAACAAAATAAAATAACTTGAAAGAGAAAATGGGCTAGAAGGGGTCTCTCGATGCACCCCTTCAAGATCTAGGCTTCTTAGCCAAGTTGGTCGGACCACCCTTCCTAGGTGTAGCCGGTTGTCAATCGTCACACACCAACTCCTCACGATCCAATCTTCTTCGATCCCCTAAATGCTTACTCGGTTGGTGTTTAAATAGGCGTGCAAGGAAGGGATAGGATAAGCTCTTTAAATTTCAAATTTCAACTGCCCAAGGGATAAGGGATTATCTTCTTATCCAAATTTGAATAAGAGCTGATCAGGCTAGAGCTGACGTCATACTGCCAACGTTGCCCTGGCGTCCAAGCTTGGCATGATTCTGCCAACCAGTCTTGGCACCATCTTATCCGCTATTTTTTAGAGATTGCTCCAATTGCTATCTTTTCTGATCCTAATCATATCTTATTTTTAGGGCTCCAATAGGTTCTTGGTGTGGCATCAAGTTTACTTCTCTGCCATTCGGTGCTAGGCATTGTCTGGTTCATCTGTGCCAACAGCACTCGACATTCTCTCTGGTATTTCTTCCTGAGGTTCTTTTTTGGCCAAATCCTATGCCAAACCTGAAAATTGCCAACAAAACAACCCTTCACACTAGCATAGACAGAATTCTAAACTTTTTATGCAAATGCATGGTTTTAACATCCTAATGCAATTAAATGCACCTAAAAACAAGCGAAAGTAAGCAAAAGCATTGTAAGATTGGCATTAAAAACATTACTTTTGGAGAGGTAACACACCCCAAACCTAACTCATTGCTTATCCTCAAGTAAAGCAAACAAAATAAAAACAAAAACTATGAAAATGTTACCTCGACAAAATTTTGGTTGAATGCCAACACGTACTGGCAAGCAAAATTTGGCTCTATTTTTGTCCTCAGTATCTCAGTGCAATAATGCCAAGCAGGTAGTAATTCAAGTGCAGCAATATAATTCTAGTCTAAGTTCATGAAGAGTGCATGATGTGTAGGCAATATGCATCTATTATCCTTTCACTTCTTTAGACAAATTTTACTACCTAAACTCAGAGTTTTTTTTTCTTTTTTTCTTCATCAAGGGTTTCTGCTGGCATTCATTTAAGCTTGCTTCGTGACACTATTTAGCATGAAAGATAAGAAAGAGCATACCACGAATCCCAGCCTTAAGCTAGACATCACTAGGCTTTCTCTTCAACTCACACCCTAAGGTTTTGGACTTAAAAACTAAGAGGGAGCAAACCACGAAGCCCCAAGTAACTTATTATCCCTAGGTAGAGGAGAGTTCATTTTTTATCACCCTGGCAGAACATTGTTGCCTTATTAGTTTCTTTTACCCTGGCATCATTTGATCTTTTTTTTCAAATCTGAGCATAGTTTCAAAAAGTCTAAGTTTGCTAAGGAACTAGATACATACTACGTGTTAAGTGGAATTTCAGTTCCCTAAACTAGAGGTCAATTTCCAAGCTTACCTGGCATACTATTCTGCTGGTATAGCATGACAACTAAAGATTAAAATTTCCTCATTGGACAGACACCTAGATCAAATTAAACTTGCCTAACAAATGCTAACATTTTTCAAGATTAAACCGAGGCAAAAAAATTCTCTCTTTTTTAGTGGTTCGGTATGCATCTATCCTAAATGGCATGGCAACAGAAAATTAAACATGAAATGTATGGCATAAATATGAAGAAATGCACACCCCCAAACCTAAGATGTGCATTGTCCCCAATGCATGAAACAACACTTATATACAATAAAAATTAAAAAAAATTAAAAATGCATGATCATGTAAATGCAATGGAATGAAATGTAAAGGAGTTTAGGAAGAAGAGAATTCATCTTCAGAGACTATTTGCCGTGCGGCACGGGTTTTTCTTCTCACAAATGGCCCATGATCAGGGGCCATGTGCTTCTTTCTCTTCAGGCTCAGTTTTGAAGCGGCAGAGGAGGCTCCAACTTCCTCATTTTCCTTGGCAGGCTCCGATGCAGCAGGTACATCGGTGGCATCAAATGGCGTGTGTAAAGCAGGTGCCACTGGCGACTTGGCTTTGGTTGACTTTGATTCAGATGAAGAATCAGAACTGGCAGACTCGAGTTGAATTGGAGACAACGGGACTGTACCATCGGATGGGGTATGAATTGGACTAGCTGACATGGTATTGTCGATGGCAGAGGGCTCGGTAGGGAGGTCTGGAAATTCTGGCACAAAATCAGTTGACAATTTTGTAAGAGCCTCCCTGATTACAACATCAATAGCCTAGAAGTAATATCACATCTTGGCATTGAGCTCCTCAACTTTTTCCAGCTTTTGGAGAATAATCTCCTAGCATTGGTGAATTTGGGACAGCATTGCCATTGAACTGTCTGGCACAGTTTCTGGCATGGTTGCTAGCGCAACCTTTGACTCCTTGGGCTTTGGCGTGGGTGCCCTTGCCTTTCCTTTCCCCTTGTCCTTAGGCTCGACAGCAACAAGATTCCTCCATATAGCAGCAGTAATTGTTGTTCCTTTGATCATTTGCCCTTTTATCCGTATCAAGCCTTGGCACATCATGGAGCATGCAAACGTTAGAAATCAACAAAGGAAAAAACAAGCTGCCAGTACCTTTCACTGTGCACTTGTAAGTTTCCTTAATAATGAGCTTGCCAACATTGATCTTGCGCCCCATAACAATGGAGTGCAACAGGATCATCCTTTCTTCCGACACGGTCTCGTTATGGGATGTGGGCATCAGATTCGCCTTGAGAAAGTGATTCCATCCTCTCCATTGGGGATTCAATGCCAACCTCTTCACCGTACAATGCCCCTTGGATGACACTGTCCATGCCGTGCTAGGCTCACACAGATCTACCAGCAGCCTCTTTCTCTTGGCAGCATTCATTGAGTCAGCGTACTCGAAATACTCATCCTCTGCACCATCTAACTCAAACATATTATTAATATACCCTTCATCAAAATGAACACATTTACCTTTAATCATCAAGAAGGGAGAATCCTTGGTCACAAGGTGCGCATAGAATTCTTGGACGATGGTGGTATAAATCTCCCCTTTTTGCTGGCAGAACTGAGTCCATTTGTGCATGTTAATCGTAGACATGGCTTCCAGAGGGAATCCATTGTTCGCCTCTGTTTTGAGGTCAAAGTGCTTCTCATAGCAAAAATTTCTCGAGGCAAAATTGGATTCAAACTTTTTCTGAATCTCCTCGTTGAAGAATCTCTTGAAAGAAGTAAAGGAAGAAGCCATTAAAATCGTTGAAGGAATATGAAGCGGTGTTGAACAAAGATGAAGAAGAAGAGACGAATTGGGTTTTGGTACTTGTTTGTCGAAAAAGAAAGTAAAAAGTGAGAGAGAGATGTTTGGGTTATTTAGCCAGCTAGGGTGAGAAAGTGAAAGGTTTTGGGTCAGTTGAGTGTTTTAATGGGAGTAGTAATTAGGGAAAATAAAAAGAATTAATTTAAAAAGAAGGTGGAGTGATAAGGTGATAAGATAGGGTAAAGATTGGAGTGATAAGGTGATTGGTTTGAATTTTAAATTTCAACCAAAATTTTGGGCAGCTAGGGTTTAAGGTTAAAAGAAAAATACTTTCTCTTATTGAATGGGCCGATCAAGCTAGGGTTTTTCTCATTCTTCCAAATTTAACACCACTGCATGCCAAGCTATTCTGGTACTATGTCTGGCAGACTTCACTATTGGGACATCAGCTCCTGCCAAACAATCCTGGCATCGTTTCTGGCATTGCCCCTGACATCGTTCCTGGCATGGTTCATGGCAAAATGAATATGCGCAACTTAAATGAAACCTTTCAACACAGTAAGGGAATAAAAACTTGAAATTTAAAAGAAAGAAACACTACTAAAAAACTTTGAAACCTAAAAACAAAGAAAATATCTATCCTAATATTTACAAAAGTTCAAACCTGATGGTGTTTTCATGTTAGCTCTGCCAAAAGGGTCACCTCCTTGGCGTTGTTCTGATCACCTTCCATGTAGTGCTTTAAATGTTGGCCATTTACCTTGAAGATTTCTCCCGTCTTCAAGTTCTTGATGTCCACAGATCAATGGGCATAGGGCCTCACAACTTCAAAAGGACCCATCCATCTTGATTTGAGTTTCCCTAGAAACAACTTAAGCCGTGAGTTGAATAACAAAACGCGTTGGCCTGCCTCGAACTGTCTTGGCATTATCCTACTATCATGCCATCACTTTGCCTTTTCCTTATAGATCCTAACTTTCTCATAGGCTTGTGTTCTAAATTCTTCCAATTCATTTAGGTCTAGTAACCTCTTTTCTCCAACAGCTCTCCATGCTATGCCAAGTGTTCTGATGGCCCAGTAGGCTTTATGCTCAAGCTCCACTAGCAGATGGCATGGTTTTCTGAAAACAAGTCTAAATGGTGAAGTACCCAAAGGAATTTTAAACACAGTCCTGTAAGCCCACAAGAACTCATCTAGTCTCGAGGACCAGTCATTCCTTGATGGATTAACAGTCTTCTCTAAGATGTTTTTGATCTCCTTATTTGAAATCTCAGCTTTCCTGTTTGTTTATGGATGATATACCGTGGCAATTCTCTGCTGTATACCATACCTGTACAAGGCTTTAGAAATTAGATTACATTTAAAATGGGTGCCCTCATCATGAATAATTACCCGAGGGGCGCCAAATCTAGTAAAAATGTGTTCGTGCAAGAACTTGGCAACGACCTTGGCATCGTTTGTTGGTAGGGCCACAGCCTCTACCCATTTAGATACATAGTCAACAGGCACAAGAATATATACATTACCGAATAAGGGTGGAAAAGGACCCATAAAGTCTATCCCCCATACATCAAATAAGTCTACAGGCATAATGTTTTTGTGTGGTAATTGGTCTCTGCCAGAGATGTTACCTGTCCGTTGGCATCGATCACATGCCCTAGCATTCTCGTGGGCATCCTTATAGAGTGTGGGCCAAAAGAATCCTGACTGCAGCACCTTGGCATCAGTCTTTACCCCAGCAAAGTAACCCCCATATGGTGCGGCATGGCATAAATGCAATATGTTATGCTGTTCATCCTTGGGCACACACCGGCATATTACTTGGTCTGCACACTGTTTGAACAATATTGGCTTGTCCCAATAGTATTGCCTAACTTCCCACAAGAACCTCTTCTTGGCATTGTATGCCAAGTCTGGTGGCAGGATGTTACTTACCAAGTAGTTGACAATGTCAGCATACCATGGCACGACATTAACTGCAAGTAAATACTCATCAGGAAATTCATCTATTATAAAATTGGTCTTACCATCTTCAAGATGATGCTCTAAACATGAGAGATGGTCAGCTACTAAGTTTTCACTGCCCTTCTTATCTTAGATTTCAAGGTTGAATTCTTGAAGTAAGAGCATCCATCAGATTAGTCTGGGTTTGGTATCCTTCTTTGCCAAGAGATACTTCAATGCCGAATGATCTGTAAAAACCACAACTTTGTTACCAATTAAATAAGATCTAAATTTGTCAAAAGCAAATACAACCACAAGAAATTCTTTCTCAATCGTAGAGTAATTTAGTTGTGCTTCGTTCAAGGTCCGACTGACTTAGTAGATGGCATGGAAAACCTTGCCACGCCTTTGACCCAAGACTGCTCCAACAGCATAATTGCTGGCACCGCACATGAGCTCAAAGGGCTCATTCCAGTCTAGTGCCACAACTATCGAGGTATTGACTAACTTCTCTTTAAGCTCCTAAAATGCTCTTATACAAGAATCATCAAATGCAAAAGTGGCATTATGTTCTAACAACAAGCATAAAGGTTTGGCAATTTTTGAAAAATCTTTAATAAAATGTCGATAAAAATTGGCATGTCCTAAAAGGCTCCTTATACCTTTAACACTCATTGGAGGCAGTAGCTTCTTAATTACCTCAACTTTTGCTTAATCCACTTCTAGCCCTCTCTCAGTTACCTTGTGCCCGAGAACAATGCCCTCATTCACCATGAAGTGGCATTTTCCCAGTTCAACTCTAGGTTCGTCTCTACGCATCTCTTCAAGACTTGCTCCAAACTCTGAAGACATTCCTCAAATATTTTGCCAAAAATTGAGAAATCATCCATGAACACTTCCATGTTGTGCTCGATCATATTGGAAAAAATGGACATCATGCAACGTTGAAACGTTGCCAGTGCATTACATAGGCCGAATGGCATCCTTCTAAACGCAAACATCCCATAAGGGCACGTGAACGTGGTCTTCTCTTGATCATCAGGGGTGATGGCAATCTGATTATAACCTGAATAACCATCCAAAAAACAATATAAAGCTTTACCGCCAACCTGTCTAGCATCTGGTCAATGAATGGCAGTGGGAAGCGGTCCTTCCTCGTGGCATTGTTCAGCCTTCTATAGTCCATGCACACTCTCCATCCTGTGATAGTCCATGCACACCCTTTTTTGGCATGCATTGCACCGGCCTAACCTAAGAGCTATCAGAAATGGGATATGTAATCCCGGCATCAAGCCATTTTATGATCTATTTTTTCACTACCTCTTTCATGCTTGGGTTTAGCCGTCTTTGGCCTTCAATGGTCTTTCCATGATACTCCTCCAAGATAATCTTGTGCATGCAAATGGTTGGGCTAATACCTTTGATGTTCGCCAAAGTCCATTCTAATGCTTGTTTATGATCACGTAATATTGCCAACAATCTTTCCTCCTGATCATTAGTGAGACCAGTGGCAATGATCACTGGCAGAGTTGAGTGTTTACCTAAAAAAGCATACTTCAAGTGATCTGGTAATGTTTTCAGTTCCAACACTGGTGGCTCCTCAATTGATGGTCTAGGTGCCTTCAGTTCTTTGTCGGCCAACTGTAGTGGCTCAAAATAACTCACCTCCTCAGCCTCTAAGACTGGTTCTTCTAGTTCCTCAAAGAGATCAACTATGCCATCTAAATTGTTGGCATCATATTATGTATCCTGGCATAACTGTGCCATGTCCAAAAGTGTAAATGGACTCTATCATCTCCTTTGCCTGACACTCATCAGGTTCATCTGCACATTTCAAAGCTTGAAACACATTAAATGTAACATGTTGGTCATTCATGCGCATTGTTAGTTCCCCTTTATGAATATCAATCAAAGCCCTACCCGTGGCAAGAAAAGGTCTACCCAAAATAATCAGGACATTAATATCAGCCTCATAATCCAAAATGATAAAAATAGCTGGAAAAATAAATTTGTCTACCTTTACCAATACATCCTCAATCTTACCCTTGGGATGTGCATAGGATCGGTCTGCCAGCTGAAGTGTCACCGTGGTAGGTCTTGTTCTATGCCAAGTTTCCGAAAAAAATGACATTGGCATCAAGTTGATGCTGGCTCCTAGGTCACACAGTGCTTTGCCCATGAATTTGTTACCAATGGTGCAGGGAATAGTGAAACTTCCCAGACCTTTCAGCTTTGGTGGCAAACGATTTAGGATCATGGCACTGCATCCTTCGGTCATAGCAACAGTTTCAAAGTCTCCCAATTTCCTCTTCTTAGACAGGATGTCCTTTATGAATTTGACATAGTTGGGCATTTGCTCAAGGGCTTCTACCAATGGAATGTTGATTTGCAATTGCTTAAGAACCTCCAAGAAGGCTTGAATTGCTCATCTTGCTTATGCTTTTGAAGTCTTACTGGAAATGGTGGTGGCGGATAAATGCGTGCCTGCTCTGCTGGCTTTGCCAACGTAGTGCTAGCATCAGTGTGTTTGGCCTCGATACTGGCATCAATATGCTGTCTGGCATCGATCCTGGCAATATCTGCTTTTGTTTCCTCTTTTTCTATTTCTCTGGGATTATCTGCTGGCATAGGCTTCTCAACTTGGTAATTAATTGGCTGCTTAGCATCCTTCTCTATCTCGCACTACTTACCACTCTGAAGAGTTATATCTTTGCACTGTTCGTTGTCTTTGTGCCGAGCATCTTTTGTGTCACTTGGAAATGCTCCTTGGAGTCAATTGCTGAGTGCACTAGCAATCTGCCCTATTTGGACTTCCAAGTTTCTCATTGATGCTGCCAAACTTTGGACTGTGGCATCATTCCTTTCCATGTACTCTGTGAGAGTGCCCCATTGGTTTAGTCTCTGCCATTGCTGAAAATTGTTTTGGGCTTTCTGCGGCATGGCATTCTGATAGAATGCTGGCATGGCATTGATATTCTGCCTCTGGGTATTCTGGCGCTGGGCATTGTACTGGTTACCACCTTGATTTCCCCATGCTAAGTTAGGGTGTTGTCTCCAACCTGCATTATAATTATTGGAGTTAGGATTATAATAACGATTAACATTGCCAGCAAAGTTTACCGATTCAGGGTTGGCAGGGCATTCATCCACATGATGATTCTCTCCACAAATTGTACAGAAATGATCTAATGCTTTAACTTCTTGGGACTCATTATTCTTTTGCAACGTTCTTACCATGCTAGTAAGGTTGGAAATCTCGACATGAATGGATGTTAGTTCATCAACCTGAAATTTCCCATTGGTTTTAGTTTTGATCCCAAGTCTCGCAACAGGATATTTAAAATAATTGATTTCAATCCTCTCTAGAATGTCATCAGCCTCGGTATACGTCTTGTCAAGCAACGAGCCAGCTGTTGAAGCGTCAACAACAGTCATTCTTTGTGAATTTAATCCATTATAAAAGGTATGTATCTGGCATAGGTCTTCTCATGAAGTAACTGAGCCAGGTGGCAAGGAATTAAGCCAAGCCTTTGCTCTGTCTCTCAAAGAGAAAGTAAATAACTTCAGCTTCACAGTATCTTTAGGTGCTCCGTTTTGTTGGAATAACTGGAAAATCTCCATGAACTGTTTTAGATGTTGCCTAGGATCTCCAGTAAGTGCTCCATCAAACTGACCTACATTCAAAAGAGTTTGGATCATTACCGACTTAAGTTTAAAATTGACAGCATTTACCTCTGTGCCAACAAGCCCTGGCATCAAATTGTCAATGGTTGGTGCTGAATGTTCTCTAATAGGCCTCTCATTAACAATTGGGACAGCAGGTGGTGGTGGTATCTCATTATAAGTGGATTTCCTCCATTATTCACCACACCATTCCCTCCATTACCTTGGTTTTGCATCTCTCGAAATCTTCTTTTTAACCTCCGCAAGGTTTTCTAAATTTTCGGATCATATGGCCAACTGTCCACCACAGGAGGGCTTCTGGTCATACACCGACAAAAATAAAAATAAAGAAAGACAAGTAAGAATTTAAAAACAATCAATTTCGTTGCAATCCCCGGCAACGACGCCAAAAACTTGTATACTCTCTAAGTGAATGCTAGCAAAAGAGGGCAGAAGATATGTATTGGAAAAGTATAAAATAGTGCCAAGCTTTTAAACATGATTATACTGCTTAACCTCAATTTTAGAACTTTTTACTCGGTTAAAATTCCAACGTGTCCGCAGTGAAGCCCATTTTGACATGCACGCCTTAAACCCAACAAAACGGCCACAAAATAAGATTAAATCAAATTTCATGAGTAAAAATATTTGATTATGGGCTACGGAATATGATTTATAGATTAAACTAACTCTCATTAATTTTTAATCGGTTAAAATTCCAATGGGTCCACTATAAAGCCCATTTAGACATAAACGTCTTAAACCCAACAAAACGGACACAAAATAAGATTGAATCAAATTTTATGAGTTAAAATATTTGATTATGAGCTTTTGAATATGATTATATAGCTTAACTTCAATTTCAAAACTTTTTACTCGGTTAAAATTCCAACGGGTCCACTATAAAGCCCATTTAGACATGCACGTCTTATCCCCCAAAAAACGGCAAAAAATAAGATTAAATCAAATTTTATGACTTAAAATTTTTAGTTATGGTCTTTTGAATATGATTATACAACTTAACCTCAATTTTAGAACGTTTCACTCAGTTAAAATTCCAACGGGTCCACTGTGAAGCGCATTTAGAAATGCACGACTTAAACCCCAAAAAACGGCCGAAAAATAAGATTAAATCACATTTTATGAATTAAATGATTTATTTATGGGCTTTTGAAAATGATTATACAGCTTAACCTCAATTTTAGAACTTTTTACTAGGTTAAAATTCCAACGGGTCCACTGTGAAGACCATTTAGATATGCAAGCCCCCAATAAAACGAACGAAAAATAAGATTAAATCAAATTTTACGACTTAAAATATTTAGTTATGGTCTTTTGAATATGATTATACAACTTAACCTCAATTTAAGAACGTTTCACTGAGTTAAAATTCCAACGGGTCCACTGTGAAGCGCATTTAGACATGCACACTTTAAACCCCAATAAAACGACCGAAAATATGATTAAATCAAATTTTATGACTTATAATATTTAGTTATGGTCTTTTGAATATGATTATACAACTTAAACTCAATTTTAGAACGTTTCACTGAGTTAAAATTCCAACGGGTCCACTGTGAAGCGCATTTAGACATGCACACCTTAAACCCCAATAAAACGACCGAAAATATGATTAAATCAAATTTTATGACTTAAAATATTTAGTTATGGGCTTTTGAACTTGATTATGCAGCTTGAACTCAATTTTAGAATTTTTTACTCGGTTAAAATTCCAACGGGTCCACTGTGAATCCCATTTAGACATGCACGCCTAAAACCCCATTAAAACGACCGAAAAATAAGATTAAATCAAATTTTATGACTTATAATATTTAGTTATGGCCTTTTAAACATGATTATACTGCTTAACCTCAAATTTATAACTTTTTACTTGGTTAAAATTCCAACGTGTCCACAGTGAAGCTCATTTTGACGTGCATGCCTTAAACCCAACAAAACGGCCACAAAATAAGATTAAATCAAGTTCCATGAGTATAAATATTTGATTATGGTCTACGGAATATGATTAAATAAGATTAAACTAATTCTAATAAATTTTTAATCGGTTAAAATTCCAACAGGTCCAATATAAAGCCCATTTACACATGCACGTCTTAAACCCAACAAAACGGACACAAAATAAGATTGAATCAAATTTCATGAGTTAAAATATTTGATTATGGGATTTTAAATATGATTATATAGCTTAACCTCAATTTCAAAACTTTTTACTCGGTTAAAATTCCAACGGGTCCACTGTAAAGCCCATTTAGACATGCACGTCTTAAACCCCAAAAAACGGCAAAAAAATAAAATTAAATCACATTTTATGACTTGAAATATTTAGTTATGGGCTTTTGAAAATGACTATATAACTAAACTCAATTTTAGAACTTTTTACTAGGTTAAAATTCCAACGGGTCCACTATGAAGCCCATTAAGATATGTAATCCCCCAATAAAACGAACGAAATATAATATTAAATCAAATTTTATAACTTAAAATATTTAGTTATGGTATTTTGAATATAATTATACAGCTTAACCTCAATTTTAGAACTTTTTACTCGGTTAAAATTCCAATGGGTCCACTGTGATGCCCATTTAGACATGCACCCATTATACCCAAAAAAAGATCAAAAAATATGATTAAATCAAAATTTATGACTTAAAATGTTTAGTTTGGTCTTTTGAATATGATTATACAGCTTAATCTCAATTTTAGAACTTTTTACTCGGTTAAAATTCCAACGGGTCCACTATAAATCCCATTAAGACATGCACTCTTTAAACCCCAACAGAACGACCGAAAATAAGATTAAATCATATTTTATGACTTAAAATATTTATTTATGGGCTTTTGAATATGATTATACAGCTTAACCTCAATTTTAGAACTTTTTACTAGATTAAAATTCCAACGGGTCCACTGTGAAGCCCATTTAGATATGCCAGCCCCCAATAAAATGGACGAAAAATAAGATTAAATCAAATTTTATGACTTGAAATATTTAGTTATGGTCTTTTGAATATGATTATACAACTTAACCTCAATTTTAGAACTTTTTACACGGTTAAAATTCCAACGGGTCCACTGTGAAGCGCATTTAGACATGCACGACTTAAACCCCAAAAAACGGCCAAAAAATAAGATTAAATCACATTTTATGACTTAAATGATTTATTTATGGGCTTTTGAAAATTATTATACAGCTTAACCTCAATGTAGAACTTTTTACTAGGTTAAAATTCCAACGGGTCCACTGTGAAGGCCATTTAGATATGCAAGCCCCCAATAAAACGAACGAAAAATAAGATTAAATCAAATTTTATGACTTAAAATATTTAGTTATGGTCTTTTGAATATGATTATACAACTTAACCTCAATTTTAGAACGTTTCACTGAGTTAAAATTCCAACGGGTCCACTGTGAAGCGCATTTAGACATGCAAACCTTAAACCCCAATAAAACGACCGAAAATATGATTAAATCAAATTTTATGACATATAATATTTAGGTATGGTCTTTTGAATATGATTATACAACTTAACCTCAATTTTAGAACGTTTCATTGAGTTAAAATTCCAACGAGTCCACTATGAAGCGCATTTAGACATGCACACCTTAAATCCCAATAAAACGACCAAAAATATGATTAAATCAAATTTTATGACTTAAAATATTTAGTTAAGGGCTTTTGAACTTGATTATGCAGCTTGAACTCAATTTTAGAATTTTTTACTCGGTTAAAATTCCAACGGATCCACTGTGAATCCCATTTAGACATGCACGCCTAAAACCCCATTAAAACGACCGAAAAATAAGATTAAATCAAATTTTATGACTTATAATATTTAGTTATGGCCTTTTAAACATGATTATACAGCTTAACCTCAAATTTATAACTTTTTACTTGGTTAAAATTCCAACGTGTCCACAGTGAAGCTCATTTTGACGTGCATGCCTTAAACCCAACAAAACGGCCACAAAATAAGATTAAATCAAGTTCCATGAGTATAAATATTTGATTATGGTCTACGGAATATGATTAAATAAGATTAAAATAATTATAATAAATTTTTAATCGGTTAAAATTCCAACAGGTCCAATATAAAGCCCATTTACACATGCACGTCTTAAACCCAACAAAACGGACACAAAATAAGATTGAATCGAATTTCATGAGTTAAAATATTTGATTATGGGATTTTAAATATGATTATATAGCTTAACCTCAATTTCAAAACTTTTTACTCGGTTAAAATTCCAACGGGTCCACTGTAAAGCCCATTTAGACATGCACGTCTTAAACCCCAAAAAACGGCAAAAAAATAAAATTAAATCACATTTTATGACTTGAAATATTTAGTTATGGGCTTTTGAAAATGAATATATAACTAAACTCAATTTTAGAACTTTTTACTAGGTTAAAATTCCAACGGGTCCACTATGAAGCCCATTAAGATATGTAATCCCCCAATAAAACGAACGAAATATAATATTAAATCAAATTTTATAACTTAAAATATTTAGTTATGGTATTTTGAATATAATTATACAGCTTAACCTCAATTTTAGAACTTTCTACTCGGTTAAAATTCTAATGGGTCCACTGTGAAGCCCATTTAGACATGCACCCATTATACCCAAAAAAAGATCGAAAAATATGATTAAATCAAAATTTATGACTTGAAATATTTAGTTTGGTCTTCTGAATATGATTATACAGCTTAATCTCAATTTTAGAACTTTTTACTCGGTTAAAATTCCAACGGGTCCACTATAAATCCCATTAAGACATGCACTCTTTAAACCCCAACAGAACGGTCAAAAATAAGATTAAATCATATTTTATGACTTAAAATATTTATTTATGGGCTTTTGAATATGATTATACAGCTTAACCTTAATTTTAGAACTTTTTACTAGATTAAAATTCCAACGGGTCCACTGTGAAGCCCATTTAGACATGCACCCCCAATAAATGGAAAAAATAAGAAAAATAAGATTAAATCAAATTTTATGACTTGAAATATTTAGTTATGGTCTTTTGAATATGATTATACAACTTAACCTCAATTTTAGAACTTTTTACTCGGTTAAAATTCCAACGGGTCCACTGTGAAGCGCATTTAGACATGCACGACTTAAACCCCAAAAAACGGCCAAAAAATAAGATTAAATCACATTTTATGACTTAAATGATTTATTTATGGGCTTTTGAAAATGATTATACAGCTTAACCTCAATTTAGAACTTTTTACTAGGTTAAAATTCCAACGGGTCCACTGTGAAGGCCATTTAGATATGCAAGCCCCCAATAAAACGAACGAAAAATAAGATTAAATCAAATTTTATGACTTAAAATATTTAGTTATGGTCTTTTGAATATGATTATACAACTTAACCTCAATTTTAGAACGTTTCACTGAGTTAAAATTCCAACGGGTCCACTGTGAAGCGCATTTAGACATGCACACCTTAAACCCCAATAAAACGACCGAAAATATGATTAAATCAAATTTTATGACATATAATATTTAGGTATGGTCTTTTGAATATGATTATACAACTTAACCTCAATTTTAGAACGTTTCATTGAGTTAAAATTCCAACGGGTCCACTGTGAAGCGCATTTAGACATGCACACCTTAAACCCCAATAAAATAACCCAAAAAATATGATTAAATCAAATTTTATGACTTAAAATATTTTGTTATGGGCTTTTGAACTTGATTATTCAGCTTAAACTCAATTTTAGAATTTTTTACTCGGTTAAAATTGCAACGGGTCCACTGTGAATCCCCTTTACACATGCACGCCTTAAACCCCATTAAAACGGCCAAAAAATAAGATTAAATCAAATTTTATGACTTAAAATATTTAGTTATGGCCTTTTAAACATGATTATACTGCTTAACCACAAATTTATAACTTTTTACTTGGTTAAAATTTCAACGTGTCCACTCAGCCCATTTTGACATGCATGCCTTAAACCCAACAAAACGACCACAAAATAAAATTAAATCAAGTTTCATGAGTATAAATATTTGATTATGGTCTATTGAATATGATTAAATAAGATTAAAATAATTATAATAAATTTTTAATCGGTTAAAATTCCAACAGGTCCAATATAAAAGCCCATTTACACATGCACGCCTTAAACCCAACAAAACGGACACAAAATAAGATTGAATCAAATTTCATGAGTTAAAAATTTTGATTATGGGATTTTAAATATGATTATATAGCTTAACCTCAATTTCAAAACTTTTTACTCGGTTAAAATTCCAACGGGTCCACTATAAAAAGCCCATTTAGACATGCACGTCTTAAACCCCAAAAACGGCAAAAAATAAAATTAAATCACATTTTATGACTTGAAATATTTAGTTATGGGCTTTTGAAAATGATTATATAACTAAACTCAATTTTAGAACTTTTTACTAGGTTAAAATTCCAACGGGTCCACTATGAATCCCATTAAGATATGTAATCCCCAATAAAACGAAAAAAAAATAATATTAAATCAAATTTTATAACTTAAAATATTTAGTTATGGTATTTTGAATATAATTATACAGCTTAACCTCAATTTTAGAACTTTTTAAATCAAATTTATGACTTAAAATTCCAATGGGTCCACTATGAATCCCATTTAGACATGCACCCATTATACCCAAAAAAAAATCAAAAAATATGATTAAATCAAAATTTATGACTTGAAATATTTAGTTTGGTCTTTTGAATATGATTATACAGCTTAATCTCAATTTTAGAACTTTTTACTAGGTTAAAATTCCAACGGGTCCACTATAAATCCCATTAAGACATGCACTCTTTAAACCCCAAATAAAACGTAAAAAAAAATAAGATTAAATCATATTTTATGACTTAAAATATTTATTTATGGGCTTTTGAATATGATTATACAACTTAACCTCAATTTTAGAACTTTTTACTAGATTAAAATTCCAACGGGTCCCTGATGAAGCCCATTTAGATATGCCACCCCCAATAAAAATGGATCGAAAAAATAAGATTAAATCAAATTTTATGACTTGAAATATTTAGTTATGGTCTTTTGAATATGATTATACAACTTAACCTCAATTTTAGAACTTTTTACTATGTTAAAATTCCAACGGGTCCACTTGTGAAATCCCATTTAGACATGCACGCTTAAACCCCAAAAAAAACGCAAAAAATAAGATTAAATCACATTTTATGACTTAAAATGATTTATTTATGGGCTTTTGAAAATGATTATACAGCTTAACCTCAATTTAGAACTTTTTACTAGGTTAAAATTCCAACGGGTCCACTGTGAAGGCCATTTAGATATGCAAGCCCCCAATAAAACGAACGAAAAATAAGATTAAATCAAATTTTATGACTTAAAATATTTAGTTATGGTCTTTTGAATATGATTATACAACTTAACCTCAATTTTAGAACGTTTCACTGAGTTAAAATTCCAACGGGTCCACTGTGAAGCGCATTTAGACATGCACACCTTAAACCCCAATAAAACGAATTAAAAATATGATTAAATCAAATTTTATGACTTAAAATATTTAGTTAAGGGCTTTTGAACTTGATTATGCAGCTTGAACTCAATTTTAGAATTTTTTACTCGGTTAAAATTCCAACGGGTCCACTGTGAATCCCATTTAGACATGCACGCCTAAAACCCCATTAAAACGACCGAAAAATAAGATTAAATCAAATTTTATGACGTAAAATATTTAGTTATGGCCTTTTAAACATGATTATACTGCTTAACCTCAAATTTATAACTTTTTACTTGGTTAAAATTCCAACGTGTCCACAGTGAAGCTCATTTTGACGTGCATGCCTTAAACCCAACAAAACGGCCACAAAATAAGATTAAATCAAGTTCCATGAGTATAAATATTTGATTATGGTCTACGGAATATGATTAAATAAGATTAAAATAATTATAATAAATTTTTAATCGGTTAAAATTCCAACAGGTCCAATATAAAGCCCATTTACACATGCACGTCTTAAACCCAACAAAACGGACACAAAATAAGATTGAATCAAATTTCATGAGTTAAAATATTTGATTATGGGATTTTAAATATGATTATATAGCTTAACCTCAATTTCAAAACTTTTTACTCGGTTAAAATTCCAACGGGTCCACTGTAAAGCCCATTTAGACATGCACGTCTAAACCCCAAAAAACGGAAAAAAAAATTAAGTCACATTTTATGACTTGAAATATTTAGTTATGGGCTTTTGAAAATGACTATATAACTAAACTCAATTTTAGAACTTTTTACTAGGTTAAAATTCCAACGGGTCCACTATGAAGCCCATTAAGATATGTAATCCCCCAATAAAACGAACGAAATATAATATTAAATCAAATTTTATAACTTAAAATATTTAGTTATGGTATTTTGAATATAATTATACAGCTTAACCTCAATTTTAGAACTTTTTACTCGGTTAAAATTCTAATGGGTCCACTGTGAAGCCCATTTAGACATGCACCCATTATACCCAAAAAAAGATCGAAAAATATGATTAAATCAAAATTTATGACTTGAAATATTTAGTTTGGTCTTTTGAATATGATTATACAGCTTAATCTCAATTTTAGAACTTTTTACTCGGTTAAAATTCCAACGGGTCCACTATAAATCCCATTAAGACATGCACTCTTTAAAGCCCAAAAAACGGCCGAAAAATAAGATTAAATCATATTTTATGACTTAAAATATTTATTTATGGGCTTTTGAATATGATTATACAGCTTAACCTTAATTTTAGAACTTTTTACTAGATTAAAATTCCAACGGGTCCACTGTGAAGCCCATTTAGACATGCACCCCCCAAAAAAAAAAATCGAAAAATAAGATTAAATCAAATTTTATGACTTAAAATATTTAGTTATGGTCTTTTGAATATGATTATACAACTTAACCTCAATTTTAGAACTTTTTACTAGATTAAAATTCCAACGGGTCCACTTGTGAAGCCCATTTAGACATGCACACCCCAAAAAAACGAACGAAAAATAAGATTAAATCAAATTTTATGACTTAAAATATTTAGTTATAAACCTTTTGAATATGATTATACAACTTAACCTCAATTTTAGAACTTTTTACTTAGATTAAAATTCCAACGGGTCCACTATAAATCCCAGACATGCACTCTTTAAACCCCAAAAAACGGTCCAAAAAATAAGATTAAATCAAATTTTATGACTTAAAATATTTATTTATGGGCTTTTGAATATGATTATACAACTTAACCTCAATTTTAGAACTTTTTACTAGATTAAAATTCCAACGGGTCCCACTATGAAGCCCATTTAGATATGCACTCTTTTAAACCCCAAAAAAAAAAATAAAAAATAAGATTAAATCAAATTTTATGACTTAAAATATTTAGTTATGGTCTTTTGAATATGATTATACAACTTAACCTCAATTTTAGAACTTTTTACTTGGTTAAAATTCCAACGGGTCCACTTGTGAAGCCCAATTTAGACATGCACACCTTAAACCCCAATAAAACGGCCAAAAAATAAGATTAAATCAAATTTTATGACTTAAAATATTTAGTTATGGTCTTTTGAATATGATTATACAACTTAACCTCAATTTTAGAACTTTTTACTCGGTTAAAATTCACAACGGGTCCACTGTAAAAATAAGCCCATTTAAATATTTAGTTATGGTCATGCAAATTTTAAACCCCAATAAAACGGCCTTAAAAACCAAAAATAAAATTAAATCAAATTTTATGACTTAAAATATTTAGTTATGGGCTTTTAAACATGATTATATAAGATTAACCTCAAATTTAAAACTTTTTACTTGGTTAAAATTCCAACGTGTCCACTATAAAAGCCCATTTTGACATGCATGCCTTAAACCCAAAAAAAACGACCAAAAAAAAAATTAAATCAAATTTTATGACTTAAAATATTTAGTTATGGTCTTTTGAATATGATTATATAGATTAAACTCAATTTTAATAAATTTTTAATCGGTTAAAATTCCAACGGGTCCAATATAAAGCCCATTTAGACATGCAATCCCTTAAACCCAAAAAACGGACAAAAAATAAGATTAAATCAAATTTTATGAGTTAAAATATTTAGTTATGGGCTTTTGAATATGATTATACATCTTAACCTCAATTTCAAAACTTTTTACTCGGTTAAAAAATTCCAACGGGTCCACTTTGAAAAGCCATTTAGACATGCACGTTAAACCCAAAAAAAACGGTAAAAATAAAATTAAATCAAATTTTATGACTTAAAATATTTAGTTATGGGCTTTTTGAAATGATTATATAACTTAACCTCAATTTTAGAACTTTTTACTAGGTAAAATTCCAACGGGTCCACTATAAAGACCATTAAGATATGCAATCCCCCAATAAAACGAACGAAATATAATATTAAATCAAATTTTATGACTTAAAATATTTAGTTATGGTATTTTTTGAATATGATTATACAAATTAAACCTCAATTTTAGAACTTTTTACTAGATTAAAATTTCAACGGGTCCATTAAAGCCCATTTAGACATGCACCCCAATACCCAAAAAAGATTAAAAATAAGATTAAATCAAATTTTATGACTTAAAATATTTAGTTAAAAATGATTATACAACTTAACCTCAATTTTAAACTTTTTAAATTTTATGAAGCTTTAATATTTAAAAAACGGCCAAAAAATAAGATTAAATCAAATTTTATGACTTAAAATATTTATTTATGGTCTTTTGAATATGATTATACAACTTAACCTCAATTTTAGAACTTTTTACTCGGTTAAAATTCCAACGGGTCCACTATAAATCCCATTTAGACATGCACTCTTAAAACCCCAAACCCCAAAAAAGGGCCAAAAAATAAGATTAAATCAAATTTTATGACTTAAAATATTTATTTATGGTCTTTTGAATATGATTATACAACTTAACCTCAATTTTAGAACTTTTTACTAGATTAAAATTCCAACGGGTCCACTATAAAGCCCATTTAGATATGCACAACCCCCCAATAAAACGGACGAAAAATAAGATTAAATCAAATTTTATGACTTAAAATATTTAGTTATGGTCTTTTGAATATGATTATACAACTTAACCTCAATTTTAGAACGTTTTACTTGAGTTAAAATTCCAACGGTCCACACTATGAAAAGCGCATTTAGACATGCACACCATAAACCCCAAAAAATGACCAAAAAATAAAATTAAATCAAATCAAATTTTATGACTTAAAATATTTAGTTATGGGCTTTTGAATATGATTATACAACTTAACCTCAATTTTAGAACTTTTTACTCGAGTTAAAATTCCAACGGGTCCACTTTGAATCCCATTTAGACATGCACACCTTAAACCCCCATTAAAATGACCAAAAAATAAGATTAAATCAAATTTTATGACTTAAAATATTTAGTTATGGGCTTTTGAACTTGATTATACAGCTTAACCTCAAATTTATAACTTTTTACTTGGTTAAAATTCCAACGTGTCCACTTTTTAGTGAAGCCCATTTTGACATGCATGCCTTAAACCCAACAAAACGCCAAAAATAAGATTAAATCAAATTTTATGACTTAAAATATTTGATTATGGTCTTTTAAAATATGATTATATAGATTAAAATAATTATAAATTTATAACTTTTTACTTGGTTAAAATTCCAACGTGTCCCATATAAAGCCCATTTTGACATGCATGCCTTAAACCCAACAAAACGGACACAAAATAAGATTAAATCAAATTTCATGAGTTAAAATATTTGATTATGGGCTTTTAAAATATGATTATATAGATTAAACTAATTTCAAAAAATTTTTACTCGGTTAAAATTCCAACGGGTCCAATATAAAGCCCATTTAGACATGCACGTCTTAAACCCCAAAAAACGGAAAAAAAAAATTAAATCAAATTTTATGACTTAAATATTTAGTTATGGGCTTTTGAAAATGATTATATAACTTAACCTCAATTTTAAAACTTTTTACTAGGTTAAAATTCCAACGGGTCCACTATAAAGCCCATTTAGACATGCAATCCCCAACCCAAAAAACGGTAAAAAATATAAATATTAAATCAAATTTTATGACTTAAAATATTTAGTTATGGTATTTTGAATATGATTATATAACTTAACCTCAATTTTAGAACTTTTTACTAGGTTAAAATTCCAATGGGTCCACTATGAAGACCATTTAGATATGCAATCCCCAATAAAAAAAGATCAAAAAATAATATTAAATCAAATTTTATGACTTAAAATATTTAGTTATGGTATTTTGAATATGATTATACAGCTTAACCTCAATTTTAGAACTTTTTACTCGGTTAAAATTCAAATGGGTCCACTATAAATCCCATTTAGACATGCACTCCCTTAAACCCCAAAAAAAAGAAAAAAAAAAATTAAATCAAATTTTATGACTTAAAATATTTATTTTGGGCTTTTGAATATGATTATACAGCTTAACCTAAATTTTACAACTTTTTACTAGATTAAAACTCCAACGGGTCCACTATAAATCCCATTTAGACATGCACTCCTTAAACCCCAAAAAAAGGGGCAAAAAATAAGATTAAATCAAATTTTATGACTTAAAATATTTATTTATGGACTTTTGAATATGATTATACAACTTAACCTCAATTTTAGAACTTTTTACTAGATTAAAATTCCAACGGGTCCACTATGAAGCCCATTTAGATATGCCAACCCCCAATAAAAAAACGAAAAAAAATAAGATTAAATCAAATTTTATGACTTGAAATATTTATTTATGGTCTTTTGAATATGATTATACAACTTAACCTCAATTTTAGAACTTTTTACTAGAGTTAAAATTCCAACGGGTCCACTATAAAGCCCATTTAGACATGCACACCATAAACCCCAATAAAACGACCGAAAAATAAGATTAAATCAAATTTTATGACATATAATATTTAGTTATGGTCTTTTGAATATGATTATACAAACTTAACCTCAATTTTAGAACATTTTCCTGAGTCCATTAAAATTCCACGGGTCCAAAAAACGGGATTAAATCAAATTTTATGAATATTAAATAAATAATTATAGACTTGAAATGATTATACAGCTTTTGAACCAAAAAACCCCAAACTTTTTACTTTAAAATTCCAACGGGTTAAACCCCAATTAATATGATTAAATCAAAAAATTTTCAAATTTTATGACTTAAAATATTTAGTTAAGGGCTTTTGAACTTGATTATGCAGCTTGAACTCAATTTTAGAATTTTTTACTCGGTTAAAATTCCAACGGGTCCACTGTGAATCCCATTTAGACATGCACGCCTAAAACCCCATTAAAACGACCGAAAAATAAGATTAAATCAAATTTTATGACTTAAAATATTTAGTTATGGCCTTTTAAACATGATTATACTGCTTAACCTCAAATTTATAACTTTTTACTTGGTTAAAATTCCAACGTGTCCACAGTGAAGCTCATTTTGATGTGCATGCCTTAAACCCAACAAAACGACCACAAAATAAGATTAAATCAAGTTCCATGAGTATAAATATTTGATTATGGTCTACGGAATATGATTATATAGATTAAACTAATTCTAATAAATTTTTAATCGGTTAAAATTCCAACAGGTCCAATATAAAGCCCATTTACACATACACGTCTTAAATCCAACAAAACGGACACAAAATAAGATTGAATCAAATTTCATGAGTTAAAATATTTGATTATGGGCTTTTGAATATGATTATACATCTTAACCTCAATATCAAAACTTTTTACTCGGTTAAAATTCCAACGGGTCCACTGTAAAGCCCATTTAGACATTCACGTTTAAACCCCAAAAAACGGTAAAAAAATAAAATTAAATCACATTTTATGACTTAAATATTTAGTTATGGGCTTTTTGAAATGATTATATAACTTAACCTCAATTTTAGAACTTTTTACTAGGTTAAAATTCCAACCGGTCCACTATGAAGACCATTAAGATATGCAATCCCCCAATAAAACGAACGAAATATAATATTAAATCAATTTTTATGACTTAAAATATTTAGTTATGGTATTTTGAATATGATTATACAGCTTAACCTCAATTTTAGAACTTTTTACTCGGTTAAAATTTCATTGGGTCCATTGTGAAGCTCATTTAGACATGCACCCCTTATACCCAAAAAAAGATCAAAAAATAAGTTTAAATCAAATTTTATGACTTGAAATATTTAGTTTGGTCTTTTGAATATGATTGTACAGCTTAACCTAAATTTTACAACTTTTGACTCGGTTAAAACTCCAACGGGTCCACTATAAATCCCATTAAGACATGCACTCCTTAAACCCCAATAGAAGGGGCCGAAAATAAGATTAAATCATATTTTATGACTTAAAATATTTATTTATGGACTTTTGAACATGATTATACAGCTTAACCTCAATTTTAGAACTTTTTACTAGATTAAAATTCCAACGGGTCCACTGTGAAGCCCATTTAGATATGCCAACCCCCAATAAAACGGACGAAAAATAAGATTAAATCAAATTTTATGACTTGAAATATTTAGTTATGGTCTTTTGAATATGATTATACAACTTAACCTCAATTTTAGAACGTTTCACTGAGTTAAAATTCCAACGGGTCCACTTGTGAAAGCGCATTTAGACATGCACACCATAAACCCCAATAAAACGACCGAAAATATGATTAAATCAAATTTTATGACATATAATATTTAGTTATGGTCTTTTGAATATGATTATACAACTTAACCTCAATTTTAGAACGTTTCACTGAGTTAAAATTCCAACGGGTCCACTGTGAAGCGCATTTAGACATGCACACCTTAAACCCCAATAAAACGACCGAAAATATGATTAAATCAAATTTTATGACTTAAAATATTTAGTTAAGGGCTTTTGAACTTGATTATGCAGCTTGAACTCAATTTTAGAATTTTTTACTCGGTTAAAATTCCAACGGGTCCACTGTGAATCCCATTTAGACATGCACGCCTAAAACCCCATTAAAACGACCGAAAAATAAGATTAAATCAAATTTTATGACTTAAAATATTTAGTTATGGCCTTTTAAACATGATTATACTGCTTAACCTCAAATTTATAACTTTTTACTTGGTTAAAATTCCAACGTGTCCACAGTGAAGCTCATTTTGACGTGCATGCCTTAAACCCAACAAAACGGCCACAAAATAAGATTAAATCAAGTTCCATGAGTATAAATATTTGATTATGGTCTACGGAATATGATTATATAGATTAAACTAATTCTAATAAATTTTTAATCGGTTAAAATTCCAACAGGTCCAATATAAAGCCCATTTACACATGCACGTCTTAAATCCAACAAAACGGACACAAAATAAGATTGAATCAAATTTCATGAGTTAAAATATTTGATTATGGGCTTTTGAATATGATTATACAGCTTAACCTCAATATCAAAACTTTTTACTCGGTTAAAATTCCAACGAGTCCACTGTAAAGCCCATTTAGACATGCACGTTTGAACCCCAAAAAACGGTAAAAAAATAAAATTAAATCACATTTTATGACTTAAATATTTAGTTATGGGCTTTTGAAATGATTATATAACTTAACCTCAATTTTAGAACTTTTTACTAGGTTAAAATTCCAACCGGTCCACTATGAAGACCATTAAGATATGTAATCCCCCAATAAAACGAACGAAATATAATATTAAATCAAATTTTATAACTTAAAATATTTAGTTATGGTATTTTGAATATAAACATGCACCCCTTATACCCAAAAAAAGATCAAAAAATAAGTTTAAATCAAATTTTATGACTTGAAATATTTAGTTTGGTCTTTTGAATATGATTGTACAGCTTAACCTAAATTTTACAACTTTTGACTCGGTTAAAACTCCAACGGGTCCACTATAAATCCTATTAAGACATGCACTCCTTAAACCCCAATAGAAGGGGCCGAAAATAAGATTAAATCATATTTTATGACTTAAAATATTTATTTATGGACTTTTGAACATGATTATACGGCTTAACCTCAATTTCAGAACTTTTTACTAGATTAAAATTCCAACGGGTCCATTGTGAAGCACATTTAGATATGCCAACCCCCAATAAAACGGACGAAAAATAAGATTAAATCAAATTTATGACTTGAAATATTTAGTTATGGTCTTTTGAATATGATTATACAACTTAACCTCAATTTTAGAACGTTTCACTGAGTTAAAATTCCAACGGGTCCACTGTGAAGCGCATTTAGACATGCACACCATAAACCCCAATAAAACGATCGAAAATATGATTAAATCAAATTTTATGACATATAATATTTAGTTATGGTCTTTTGAATATGATTATACAACTTAACCTCAATTTTAGAACATTTCACTGAGTTAAAATTCCAACAGGTCCACTGTGAAGCGTATTTAGACATGCACACCTTAAACCCCAATAAAACGACCGAAAATATGATTAAATCAAATTTTATGACTTAAAATATTTAGTTAAGGGCTTTTGAACTTGATTATGCAGCTTGAACTCAATTTTAGAATTTTTTACTCGGTTAAAATTCCAACGGGTCCACTATGAATCCCATTTAGACATGCACGCCTAAAACCCCATTAAAACGACCGAAAAATAAGATTAAATCAAATTTTATGACTTAAAATATTTAGTTATGGCCTTTTAAACATGATTATACTGCTTAACCTCAAATTTATAACTTTTTACTTGGTTAAAATTCCAACGTGTCCACAGTGAAGCTCATTTTGACGTGCATGCCTTAAACCCAACAAAACGGTCACAAAATAAGATTAAATCAAGTTCCATGAGTATAAATATTTGATTATGGTCTACGGAATATGATTATATAGATTAAACTAATTCTAATAAATTTTTAATCGGTTAAAATTCCAACAGGTCCAATATAAAGCCCATTTACACATGCACGTCTTAAATCCAACAAAACGGACACAAAATAAGATTGAATCAAATTTCATGAGTTAAAATATTTGATTATGGGATTTTGAATATGATTATACAGCTTAACCTCAATTTCAAAACTTTTTACTCGGTTAAAATTCCAACGAGTCCACTGTAAAGCCCATTTAGACATGCACGTCTTAAACCCCAAAAAACGGCAAAAAAAATAAAATTAAATCACATTTTATGACTTGAAATATTTAGTTATGGGCTTTTGAAAATGACTATATAAGTTAACTCAATTTTAGAACTTTTTACTAGGTTAAAATTCCAACGGGTCCACTATGAAGCCCATTAAGATATGTAATCCCCCAATAAAACGAACGAAATATAATATTAAATCAAATTTTATAACTTAAAATATTTAGTTATGGTATTTTGAATATAATTATATAGCTTAACCTCAATTTTAGAACTTTTTACTCGGTTAAAATTCCAATGGGTCCACTTTGAAGCCCATTTAGACATGCACCCATTATACCCAAAAAAAGATCAAAAAATATGATTAAATCAAAATTTATGACTTGAAATATTTAGTTTGGTCTTTTGAATATGATTATACAGCTTAATCTCAATTTTAGAACTTTTTACTCGGTTAAAATTCCAACGGGTCCACTATAAATCCCATTAAGACATACACTCTTTAAACCCCAACAGAACGGCCGAAAATAAGATTAAATCATATTTTATGACTTAAAATATTTATTTATGGGCTTTTGAATATGATTATACAGCTTAACCTCAATTTTAGAACTTTTTACTAGATTCAAATTCCAACGGGTCCACTGTGAAGCCCATTTAGATATGCCAGCCCCCAATTGAACGGACGAAAAATAAGATTAAATCAAATTTAATGACTTATAATATTTAGTTATGGTCTTTTGAATATGATTATACAACTTAGCCTCAATTTTAGAACGTTTCACTGAGTTAAAATTCCAACGGGTCCACTGTGAAGCGCATTTAGACATGCACACCTTAAACCCCAATAAAACGACCGAAAATATGATTAAATCAAATTTTATATCTTATAATATTTAGTTATGGTCTTTTGAATATGATTATACAACTTAGCCTCAATTTTAGAATTTTTTACTCGGTTAAAATTCCAACGGGTCCACTGTGAAGCGCATTTAGACATGCACACCTTAAACCCCAATAAAACGACCGAAAATATGATTAAATCAAATTTTATGACTTAAAATATTTAGTTAAGGGCTTTTGAACTTGATTATGCAGCTTGAACTCAATTTTAGAATTTTTTACTCGGTTAAAATTCCAACGGGTCCACTGTGAATCCCATTTAGACATGCACGCCTAAAACCCCATTAAAACGACCGAAAAATAAGATTAAATCAAATTTTATGACTTAAAATATTTAGTTATGGCCTTTTAAACATGATTATACTGCTTAACCTCAAATTTATAACTTTTTACTTGGTTAAAATTCCAACGTGTCCACAGTGAAGCTCATTTTGACATGCATGCCTTAAACCCAACAAAACGGCCACAAAATAAGATTAAATCAAGTTCCATGAGTATAAATATCTGATTATGGTCTACGGAATATGATTATATAGATTAAACTAATTCTAATAAGTTTTTAATCAGTTAAAATTCCAACAGGTCCAATATAAAGCCCATTTACACATGCACGTCTTAAACCCAACAAAACGGTCACAAAATAAGATTGAATCAAATTTCATGAGTTAAAATATTTGATTATGGGATTTTGAATATGATTATACAGCTTAACCTCAATTTCAAAACTTTTTACTCGGTTAAAATTCCAACGGGTCCACTGTAAAGCCCATTTAGACATGCACGTTTTAAAACCCAAAAAACGGCAAAAAAATAAAATTAAATCACATTTTATGACTTAAAATATTTATTATGGGCTTTTGAATATGATTATATAGATTAAACTAATTTTAAAACTTTTTACTAGGTTAAAATTCCAACGGGTCCACTATAAAGCCCATTAAGATATGTAATCCCCAATAAAACGAAACGAAATATAATATTAAATCAAATTTTATAACTTAAAATATTTAGTTATGGTATTTTGAATATAATTATACAGCTTAACCTCAATTTTAGAACTTTTTACTCGGTTAAAATTCCAATGGGTCCACTTTGAAGCCCATTTAGACATGCACCCATTATACCCAAAAAAGATCAAAAAATATGATTAAATCAAAATTTTTGACTTGAAATATTTAGTTTGGTCTTTTGAATATGATTATACAGCTTAATCTCAATTTTAGAACTTTTTACTCGGTTAAAATTCCAACGGGTCCACTATAAATCCCATTAAGACATGCACTCTTTAAACCCCAACAGAACGGCCGAAAATAAGATTAAATCATATTTTATGACTTAAAATATTTATTTATGGGCTTTTGAATATGATTATACAGCTTAACCTCAATTTTAGAACTTTTTACTAGATTAAATTTCAACGGGTCCACTGTGAAACCCATTTAGATATGCCAAACCCCAATAAAACGGACGAAAAATAAGATTAAATCAAATTTTATGACTTGAAATATTTAGTTATGGTCTTTTGAATATGATTATACAACTTAACCTCAATTTTAGAACTTTTTACTCGGTTAAAATTCCAACGGGTCCACTGTGAAGCGCATTTAGACATGCACGACTTAAACCCCAAAAAACGGCCGAAAAATAAGATTAAATCACATTTTATGACTTAAATGATTTATTTATGGGCTTTTGAAAATGATTATACAGCTTAACCTCAATTTTATAACTTTTTACTAGGTTAAAATTCCAACGGGTCCACTATGAAGCCCATTTAGATATGCAAGCCCCCAATAAAACGAACGAAAAATAAGATTAAATCAAATTTTATGACTTAAAATATTTAGTTATGGTCTTTTGAATATGATTATACAGCTTAACCTCAATTTTAGAGCGTTTCATTGAGTTAAAATTCTAACGGGTCCACTGTGAAGCGCATTTAGACATGCACACCTTAAACCCCAATAAAACGACCGAAAATATGATTAAATCAAATTTTATGTCTTATAATATTTAGTTATGGTCTTTTGAATATGATTATACAACTTAGCCTCAATTTTAGAACGTTTCACTGAGTTAAAATTCCAACGGGTCCACTGTGAAGCGCATTTAGACATGCACACCTTAAACCCCAATAAAACGACCAAAAATATGATTAAATCAAATTTTATGACTTAAAATATTTAGTTAAGGGCTTTTGAACTTGATTATATAGCTTAAACTCAATTTTAGAACTTTTTACTCGGTTAAAATTCCAACGGGTCCACTATGAATCCCATTTAGACATGCACGCCTAAAACCCCATTAAAACGACCGAAAAATAAGATTAAATCAAATTTTATGACTTAAAATATTTAGTTATGGCCTTTTAAACATGATTATACTGCTTAACCTCAAATTTATAACTTTTTACTTGGTTAAAATTCCAACGTGTCCACAGTGAAGCTCATTTTGACATGCATGCCTTAAACCCAACAAAACGGCCACAAAATAAGATTAAATCAAGTTTTATGAGTATAAATATTTGATTATGGTCTTTTTGAATATGATTATATAGATTAAACTAATTCTAATAAATTTTTAATCGGTTAAAATTCCAACAGGTCCAATATAAAGCCCATTTACACATGCACGTCTTAAACCCAACAAAACGGTCACAAAATAAGATTGAATCAAATTTCATGAGTTAAAATATTTGATTATGGGATTTTGAATATGATTATACAGCTTAACCTCAATTTCAAAACTTTTTACTCGATTAAAATTCCAACGGGTCCACTATAAATCCCATTAAGACATGCACTCTTTAAACCCCAACAGAACGGCCGAAAATAAGATTAAATCATATTTTATGACTTAAAATATTTATTTATGGGCTTTTGAATATGATTATATAGCTTAACCTCAATTTTAGAACTTTTTACTAGATTAAATTTCAACGGGTCCACTGTGAAACCCATTTAGATATGCCAACCCCCAATAAAACGGACGAAAAATAAGATTAAATCAAATTTTATGACTTGAAATATTTAGTTATGGTCTTTTGAATATGATTATACAACTTAAGCTCAATTTTAGAACTTTTTACTTTTATGACTTTTTTTTATGGGCTTTTTTAAAATGATTATACAGGTTAAAATTCCAACGGGTCCACATGTGAAAGCGCATTTAGACATGCAAAACTTAAACCCCAAAAATATTTAGTCGGTTTTGAAAAATAAGATTAAATCATTTTATGACTTAAATGATTTATTTATGGGCTTTTGAAAATGATTATACAGCTTAACCTCAATTTTAGAACTTTTTACTAGATTAAATTTCAAACGGGTCCAAATTGTGAAGCCCATTTAGATATATAACCCCCAATAAAAGCCATAAAAAAATAAGATTAAAATTTAAATCAAAATTTATGACTTGAAATATTTAGTTATGGTCTTTTGAATATGATTATACAACTTAACCTCAATTTTAGAACTTTTTACTTTAAAATAAAATTCAAACGGGTCTCTATATAAATCGCATTTAGACATGCATAATATAACTTAAACCCCAAAAAAATGGATTTAAAATAAGATTAAATCAATCATTTTATGACTTAAAATGATTTATTTATGGGCTTTAGAACTTGATTATTCAGCTTAAACTCAATTTTAGAATTTTTTACTCGGTTAAAATTTGCAATGGGTCCATAATCATTTTAAATCCCATTTAAATTATTTTTAACTCATAAAATTTTATTTAATCTTTTTTGTGGCCATTTTGTTAGGTTTAAGGCCATTAAAATGGGCAAAAAATAAGATTAAATCAAATTTTATGACTTAAAATATTTAGTTATGGCCTTTTATTTTAAACATGATTATTTAATCTTATTTTTAACCACAAATTTATAACTTTTTACTTGTCTAAAAAATTTCAACGTGTCCACTAAAAGCCCCATTTTGACATTTAGCATGCCTTAAAAGCCAAACAAAAAAATACCACAAAATAAAATTAAATCAAGTTTCATGAGTATAAATATTTGATTATGGTCTTTAAAATATGATTATATGGATTAAACTAATTCTAATAAATCTTTAATCGGTTAAAATTCCAACGGGTCCAATATAAAGCTCATTTACACATGCACGTCTTAAACCCAAGAAAAATTGAGGACACAAAATAAGATTGAATCAAATTTCATGAGTTAAAATATTTGATTATGGGCTTTTGAATATGATTATACAAAAATTTTGCATAACCTCAATATCAAAACTTTTTACTCATAAAATTTGATTAAAATTCCAACGGGTCCATGTCTAAATGTAAAGCCCATTTAGACATGCACGTCTTAAACCCCAAAAAAAATAAAAAAAAATAAAATTAAATCATTTTATGACTTAAATATTTAGTTATGGGCTTTTTAAAATGATTATATAACTTAACCTCAATTTTGATTTAACTTTTTTTAATCTTAGGTTAAAATTCCAAATGGGCTTTATAGTAGACTTTAGTCCACTATGAAAATGACCATTAAGATATGCAATCCCCCAAAAAACGAATTGGGGTTTATAATATTAAATTAATTTTTATGACTTAAAATATTTAGTTATGGTATTTTGAATATGATTATACAAAAAACCTCAATTTTAGAAATTTTTAGTTCATTAAAATTTCAATGGGTCCATTGTAAAGCTCATTTAGACATGCACCCTATACCCAAAAAAAATCAAAAAATAAGTTTAAATCAAATTTTTATGACTTGAAATATTTAGTTTGGTCTTTTGAATATGATTAATAGTGGACATGTTCGAAATTTAACCTAAAAAGCTTACAACTTTTGACTATATAATAATATTAAAAATCCCATAATCAAACATTTTAACTCATATAAATCCCATTAAGACATTTAACTCAAAGGTTTTTTTTGGCCAATTTGAAGGGGTCAAAAATAAAATTAAATCATATTTTATGACTTAAAATATTTATTTATTTACTTTTGAACATGATTATGAAAAACCCATAAAAATATTTTAAGTCATAAAATGTGATTTAATCTTTTTACTTTTATTGGTGTTTAAGGTTTCAAAATTCTTTACAATGGACCCGTTGGAATTTTAACCGAAAATAAAAAAATTATAAAAATTGAGGTTTAGATATATAACCATGTTCAAATGACCATAATTAAATATTTTAATTCATAAAATTTGATTTAATCTTATTGAAAAATTGGAGATTAAAAATGTGCATTAATGTGCATTTTTGACTTAAAAATATTTAGAAATTGAGTTAAGCTTTATAATCATTATAAAAAGCCCAAATAATTTTTTAAGTCATAAAATGTGATTTAATCTTATTTTTTAGGCCATTTTGTTGGGGTTTTTAGGCGTGCATGTCTAAACGGGCTTTATAGTGCACCCGTTGGAATTTTAAATCAAGTAAAATTTTTTGAAGATGAGGTTAAGCTATATAATCATATTAAAAAGCCCATAATCAAATATTTTAACTTATAAAATTTGATTTAATCTTATTTTGTGGTCGTTTTGTTGGGTTTAAGTTGTGCATGTCTAAATGGGCTTTACAAAGGACCCGTTAAATTTTAATTAAGTAAAAATTTTAAAAATGAGGTTAAGCTATATAATATTGTTTAAAATCCAATAACTAAATATTTTAAGTCATAAAATATGATTTAATCTTATTTTGGCCGTTTTGTTGGGGTTTAAGGCGGGCATGTCTAAATGGGCATTACAATGGACTCGTTGGAATTTTAACCGAGCAAATTTTTTTGAAAAAGAGGTTAAGCTATATAAACATGTTCAAAAGCCCATAAATAAATATTTTATGTCATAAAATGTGATTTAATCTTATTTTTTTTGCCATTTTGTTGGGGTTTAAGGCATGCATGTCAAAATGGGCTTTATGTTAGACCCGTTGGAATTTTAACAGAGTAAAAAGTTCTGAAATTGAGGTTAAGCTATATAATCATATTCAGAATCCCATAAATAAATATTCTAAGTCATGAAATTTTATTTAATCTTATTTTTTGGCCATTTTGTTGAGGTTTAAGGCATGCATGTCTAAATGGGCTTTTACAGTGGACCCGTTGGAATTTTAACCGAGTAAAAAGTTCTAAAATTAAGCTTAAGCTATATAATCATGTTCAGAAGCCCATTTAATTCATAAAATTTGATTTAATCTTATTTTTGGGCCATTTTGTCGGGGTTTAAGGCGTGCATGTCTAAAAGGGCTTTACAGTTGACCCGTTGGAATTTTAACCGAGTAAAAATTTATGAAAATTAGGTTAAGCTATGTAATCATGTTCAAAAGACCATAAATAAATATTTTAAGTCATAAAATGTGATATAATCTTATTTTTTGGCCGTTTTGTTGGGGTTTAAGGCGTGCATGTCTAAACGGGCTTTATAGTAGACCCGTTGGAATTTTAACCGAGTAAAAAGTTCTAAAATTGTGGTTAAGCTTTATAATCATATTCAAAATCCCATAATCAAATATTTTAAGCCATAAAATTTGATTTAATCTTATTTGTGGTGGTTTTGTTGGGCTTAATGCGTGCATGTCTAAACGGGCTTTATAGTGGATCCATTGGAATTTTAACCGAATAAAATTTTTTGAAAATGTGGTTAAGCTATATAATCATATTCAAAAGCCCATAATCAAATATTTTAACTCATAAAATTTGATTTAATCTTATTTTGTAGCCGTTTTGTTGGGTTTAAGGCGTGCATGTCTAAATGGTCTTTACAGTGGACCCGTTAGAATTTTGACCAAGTAAAAACTTTTGAAAATGAGGTTAAGCTATATAATCATGTTCAAAAGCCCATAACTAAATATTTTAAGTCATAAAATGTGATTTAATCTTATTTTTCGGCCATTTTGTTGGGGTTTAAGGCGTGCATGTCTAAACAGGCTTTACAGTGGACCCGTTGGAATTTTAACCGAGTAAAAAGTTCAAAATTTGAGGTTAAGCTGTATAATCTTGTTCAAAAGTCCATAAATAAATATTTTAATTCATAAAATTTGATTTAATCTTATTTTTGGCCGTTTTGTTGGGTTTAAGGCGTGCATGTTTAAATGGGCTTTACAGTGGACTCTTTGGAATTTTAATTAATTACAAATTTCAGAAAATGAGGTTAAGCTATATAATCATGTTCAAAACCCCAAAAATCAATATATTGAGTCATAAATATGATTTAATCTTATTTTTTGCCTATTTTGTTGGGGTTTAAGGCGTGTATGTCTAAATGGGCTTTAAAGTGGACCCGTTAGAATTTTAACCGAATAAGAAGTTCTAAAAATGAGTTTAAGCTATATAATCATGTTAAAAATCCCATAACTAAATATTTTAAGTCATAAAATGTGATTGAATCTTATTTTTCGTCCGTTTCGTTGGAGTTTAAGTCATGAATGTCGAAATGGGCTTTAACATGGACCCGTTGGAATTTTAACCGAGTAAAAAGTTCTAAAATTAAGGTTAAGCTGTATATCTTGTTCAAAAGCCCATAAATAAATATTTCAATTCATAAAACTTGATTTAATCTTATTTTGTGGCCGTTTTGTTAGATTTAAGGCGTGCATGTTTAAATGGGCTTTACAGTGGACCTGTTGGAATTTTAATTAAGTAAAATTTTTAGAAAATTAGGTTAAGCTATATAATCATGTTCAAAAGCCCAGAAATAAATATTTTAATTCATAAAATGTGATTTAATTTTACTTTGTGGCCATTTTGTTGGGGTTTAAGGCGTGCATGTCTAATTAGGCTTTATAGTGGACTCGTTATAATTTTAACCTAGTAAAAAGTTCTAAATTTAAGTTTAAGCTATATAATCATATTCAAAATCCATAATCAAATATTTTAATCATAAAATTTGATTTAATCTTATTTTGTAGTCGTTTTGTTGTGTTTAAGGCGTGCATGTCTAAATGGGCTTTACAGTGGACCGGTTGGAATTTTAACCAGTAAAAAGTTTTAAAATTGAGGTTAAGCTATATAATAATATTCAAAATCCCATAATCAAATATTTTAATTCATAAAATTTGATTTAATCTTATTTTGCGGCCATTTATTGGAGTTTAAGACGTGCATGTCTAAATGGGCTTTATAGTGGACCTGTTCGAATTTTAACCGAGTAAAAAGTTCTAAAATTGAGGCTAAGATATATAATCATATTCAAAATCCCATAGTCAAATATTTTAACTTATAAAATTTGATTTAATCTTATTTTGTGGTCGTATTTTTGGGATTTAAGGCGTGGTTGTCTAAATGGGCTTTACAATGGACCCATTAGAATTTTAACCGAGTTAAAATTATGAAAATGAGGTTAAGCAATATAATCATTTTCAAAAGCCCATAACTAAATATTTTAAGTCATAAAACTTGATTTAATCTTATTTTTCGGCCGTTTTGTTGGGGTTTAAGACGTGTATGTCTAAACAGGCTTTATAGTGGAACCGTTTGAATTTTAACCGAGTAAAAAGTTCTACAAAGAGGTTAAGCTGTATATTCATGTTCAAAAGCCCATAACTAAATATTTTAATTCATAAAATTTGATTTAATTTTACTTTGCAGCCATTTTGTTGGGGGTTTAAGGTGTGCATGTCTAAACGGGCTTTATACTGATCCCGTTGGAATTTAACCGAGTAAAAAGATCTAAAATTGAGGTTAAGCTATATAATCATATTCAAAATCCATAATCAAATATTTTAACTCATAAAATTTGACTTAATCTTATTTTGTGGTCGTTTTGTTGGGTTTAAGGCGTGCATGTCTAAATTGGCTTTATAGTGGACTCTTTGGAATTTTAATCAAGTAAAAAGTTCTAGAATTGAGGTTAAGCTATATAATAATATTCAAAATTCCATAATCAAATATTTTAATTCATAAATTTTGATTTAGTCTTATTTTGCGGCCATTTTGTTGGGGTTTAAGGCGTGCATGTCTAAATGAGCTTTGTAGTGGACCCTTTGGAATTTTAACCGAGTAAAAAGTTTTAAAATTGAGGTTAAGCTATATAATAATATTAAAATCCTATAATCAATTATTTTAACTCATTAAATTTGATTTAATCTTATTTTTTGGGGGTTAAAGCGTGCAAGCCTAAATGGGTTTTACAATGGACCCGTTGGAATTTTATCCGAGTAAAAAGTTCTAAAATTGAGGTTAAGCTATATAGTCATATTCAAAATCCCATAATCAAATATTTTAACTCATAAAATTTGATTTAATCTTATTTTGTGGCTGTTTTGTTGGGTTTAAGGCGTGCATGTCTAAACGGGATTTATAGTGGCCCCATTGGAATTTTTTTGAAGAAAAGGTGGGCCTCATTAAAAACCCCTCTATAATCACAATAGGCCGAGGCCAGTGGTAACCGCCTAAGGGGAAAAGAGTGCCCTAAATCTATTAAGATCAAAGAGAATGAATCTCATCGGTTATAATAGTATGTAAGTAATCAGGATTATCCGAGTCAAAAAAAATAGAAGACATGGAATGCAAGGCTCGAGAGGCCAGCAAGTGCGCCAAAGAATTAACCACCCTAGGTACAAACCTCACATGAAAACTATTCACAGCAACAAGAAGAAGTCGTGCCTGCTCAATATGTGGGCTCAGAGTCGAGAGATATGTGCATGGCCGATTCAATTTGTTAAAATTCCAACGAGTCCACTATGAAGCCCATTAAGATATGCAATCCCCCAATAAAACGAATAAAATATAATATTAAATCAAATTTTATGACTTAAAATATTTAGTTATGATATTTTGAATATGATTATACAACTTAACCTCAATTTTAGAACTTTTTACTCGGTGAAAATTCCAATGGATCCACTGTGAAGCCCATTTAGACATGCACCCCTTATACCCAAAAAAAGATAGAAAAGTACGATTAAATCAAATTTTATGACTTGAAATATTTAGTTTGGTCTTTTGAATATGATTATATAGCTTAACGTCAATTTTAAAACTTTTTACTCGGTTAAAATTCCATAGTGTCCACTATAAATCCCATTAAGACATGCACTCCTTAAACCCCAACAGAACGGCCGAAAATAAGATTAAATCATATTTTATGACTTAAAATATTTATTTATGGGCTTTTGAACATGATTATACAGCTTAATCTCAATTTTAGAACTTTTTACTCGGTTAAAATTCCAATTGGTCCACTGTGAAGCCCATTTAGACATGCACCCCTTATACCCAAAAAAAGATCGAAAAATATGATTAAATCAAATTTTATGACTTGAAATATTTAGTTTGGTTTTTTGAATATGATTATACAGCTTAACCTCAATTTTAGAACTTTTTACTCGGTTAAAATTCCAACATGTCCACTATAAATCCCATTAAGACATGCACTCCTTAAACCCCCAACAGAACGATCAAAAATAAGATTAAATCATATTTTATGACTTAAAATATTTATTTATGGACTTTTGAACATGATTATACAACTTAACCTCAATTTTAGAACTTTTTACTAGGTTAAAATTCTAACGGGTCCACTGTGAAGCCCATTTAGATATGCCAGCCCCAAAGAAAACAGACGAAAAATAAGATTAAATCAAATTTTATGACTTAAAATATTTAGTTATGGTCTTTTGAATATGATTATACAACTTAACCTCAATTTTAGAACTGTTTACTCGGTTAAAATTCCAACGGGTCCACTGTGAAGAGCATTTAGACATGCACGCCTTAAACCCCAATAAAACGACCGAAAAATATGACTAAATCAAATTTTATGACTTAAAATATTTAGTTATGGGATTTTGAACTTGATTATGCAGCATAAACTCAGTTTTAGAATTTTTTTACTCGGTTAAAATTCCAACGGGTCCACTGTGAATCCCATTTAGACATGCACGCCTTAAACCCCATTAAAACGGCCGAAAAATATGATTAAATAAAATTTTATGACTTAAAATATTTAGTTATGGCCTTTTAAACATGATTATACTGCTTAACCTCAAGTTTATAACTTTTTACTTGGTTAAAATTCCAACATGTCCACAGTGAAGCCCATTTCGACATGCATGCCTTAAACCCAACAAAACGGCCACAAAATAAGATTAAATCAAATTTCATGAGTATAAATATTTGATTATGGTCTACGAAATATAATTATATAGATTAAACTAATTCTAATAAATTATTAATCGATTAAAATTCCAACGGGTCCAATATAAAACCCATTTACACATGCACATCTTAAACCGAACAAAACGGACACAAAATAAGATTGAATCAAATTTCATGAGTTAACATATTTGATTATGGGATTTTGAATATGATTATACAGCTTAACCTCAATTTCAAAACTTTTTACTCGGTTAAAATTTCAACGGGTCCACTGTAAAGCCCATTTAGACATGCACGTCTTAAACCCCAAAAAACGGCAAAAAAATAAAATTAAATCACATTTTATGACTTAAAATATTTAGTTATGGGCTTTTGAAAATGATTATATAACTTAACCTCAATTTTAGAACTTTTTACTAGGTTAAAATTCCAACGGGTCCACTATGAAGCCCATTAAGATATGCAATCCCCCAATAAAACGAACGAAATATAATATTAAATCAAATTTTATGACTTAAAATATTTAGTTATGGTCTTTTGAATATGATTATACAACTTAACCTCAATTTTAGAACTTTTTACTCGGTTAAAATTCCAATGGGTCCGATGTGAAGCCCATTTAGACATGCACCCATTATACCCCAAAAAAGATCGAAAAATATGATTAAATCAAATTTTATGACTTGAAATATTTAGTTTGGTCTTTTGAATATGATTATACAGCTTAATGTCAATTTTAGAACTTTTTACTCGGTTAAAATTCCAACGGGTCCACTATAAATCCCATTAAGACACGCACTCTTTAAACCCTAACAGAACGGTCGAAAATAAGATCAAATCATATTTTATGACTTAAAATATTTATTTATGGGCTTTTGAATATGATTATACAGCTTAACCTCAATTTTAAAACTTTTCACTAGATTAAAATTCCAACGGGTCCACTGTGAAGCCCATTTAGATATGCCAACCCCCAATAAAACAGACGAAAAATAAGATTAAATCAAATTTTATGACTTAAAATATTTAGTTATGGTCTTTTGAATATGATTATACAACTTAACCTCAATTTTAGAATTTTTTACTTGGTTAAAATTCCAACGGGTCCACTGTGAAGCGCATTTAGACATGCACGCCTTAAACCCCAATAAACGACCAAAAAATATGATTAAATCAAATTTTATGACTTAAAATATTTAGTTATGGGCTTTTGAACTTGATTATGCAGCTTAAACTCAATTTTAGAAATTTTTACTCTGTTAAAATTCCAACGGGTCCACTGTGAATCCCCTTTACACATGCACGTCTTAAACCCCATTAAAACGGCCAAAAAAGAAGATTAAATCAAATTTTATGACTTAAAATATTTAGTTATGGCCTTTTAAACATGATTTTTCTGCTTAACCTCAAATTTATAACTTTTTTCTTGGTTAAAATTCCAACGTGTCCACAGTGAAGCCCATTTTGACATGCATGCCTTAGACCCATCAAAACGACCACAAAATAAAATTAAATCTAGTTTCATGAGTATAAATATTTGATTATGGTCTACGAAATATGATTATATAGATTAAACTAATTCTAATAAATCTTTAATCGGTTAAAATTCCAACGGGTCCAATATAAAGCCCATTTACACATGCACGTCTTAAACCCAACAAAACGAACACAAAATAAGATTGAATCAAATTTCATGAGTTAAAATATTTGATTATGGGCTTTTGAATATGATTATACAGCTTAACCTCAATTTCAAAACTTTTTACTCGGTTAAAATTTTACTCGATTATATAGCTTAACATCATTTTCAAAAAATTTTACTCGGTTAAAATTCCAACAGGTCCACTATAAGTCCATTTGACAAGCATGCCTTAAACCCAACAAAACGGCCAAAAAAATAAGATTAAATCATATTATATGACTTAAAATATTTAGTTATGGGATTTTAAACAATATTATATAGCTTAACCTCATTTTTAAAATTTTTACTCAGTCAAAATTCTAACGGGTCAACTATAAAGCCCCTTTAGACATGCACACCTTAAACCCAACAAAACGAACACAAAATAAGATTGAATCAAATTTCATGAGTTAAAATATTTGATTATGGGCTTTTGAATATGATTATACAGCTTAACCTCAATTTCAAAACTTTTTACTCGGTTAAAATTCCAACGGGTCCACTATAAAGCCCATTTAGACATGCACGTCTTAAACCCCAAAAAACGGTAAAAAAATAAAATTAAATCACATTTTATGACTTAAATATTTAGTTATGGGCTTTTTAAAATGATTATCTAACTTAACCTCAATTTTAAAATGAATTAAATCACATTTTATGACTTAAAATATTTAGTTATGGTATTTTGAATATGATTATACAGCTTAACCTCAATTTTAGAACTTTTTACTCGGTTAAAATTTCAATGGGTCCATTATGAAGCTCATTTAGACATGCACCCCTTACACCCAAAAAAAGATCAAAAAATAAGTTTAAATCAAATTTTATGACTTGAAATATTTAGTTTGATCTTTTGAATATGATTATACAGCTTAGCCTAAATTTTAGAACTTTTTACTCGGTTAAAATTCCAACGGGTCCACTATAAATCCCATTAAGACATGCACTCCTTAAACCCCAACAGAAGGGGCCGAAAATAAGATTAAATCATATTTTATGACTTAAAATATTTATTTATGGACTTTTGAACATGATTATACAGCTTAACCTCAATTTTAGAACTTTTTACTAGGTTAAAATTCCAACGGGTCCACTGTGAAGCCCATTTAGATATATATTATTTTGATAAAATAAAATTTAAAAATAAGATTAAATCAAATTTTATGACTTAAAATATTTAGTTATGGTATTTTGAATATGATTATAATAACTAAATATTTTAAGTCATAAAACATGATTTGATCTTATTTTTTGGCCGTTTTATTGGGGTTTAAGGCGTGCATGTCTAAACTGGCTTTAGAGTGGACCAGTTGGAATTTTAACCGAGTAAAAAGTTCTAAAATTGAGGTTAAGATATATAATCATGTTCAAAAGCTCATAAATAAATATTTTAATTCAGTAATTTTATTTAATTTTATTGTGTGGCCTTTTTATTGGGTTTAAGGCGTGCATTTTTAAATGTGCTTTATAGTGATACCGTTGGAATTTTAATTAAGTAAAAATTTTAGAAAATTGAGGTTAAGCTATATAATCATGTTCAAAATCCAATAACTAAGCATTTTAAGTCATAAAATATTATTTAAACTTATTTTTTGGCCATTTTGTTGGGGTTTAAGGCGTGCATGTCTAAATGGGCTTTACAGTGGATCCGTTGGAATTTTAACCGAGTAAATTTTTTTGGAAATGAGGTTTAGCTATATAATCATTTTAAAAAGCCCATAATAAAATATTTTAACTCATAAAATTTGATTTAATCTTATTTTGTGGCCATTTTGTTGGGTTTAAGGTGTGCATGTCTAAATGGGCTTTATAGTGGACCCGTTAGAATTTTGACCGAGTAAAAATTTTAAAAATGAGGTTAAGCTATATAATATTGTTTAAAATCCCATAACTAAATATTTTAAGTCATATAATATGATTTAATCTTATTTTTTGGCCGTTTTGTTGGGTTTAAGGCATGCTTGTCAAATGGACTTATAGTGGACCTGTTGGAATTTTAACCGAGTAAAATTTTTTGAAAATGATGTTAAGCTATATAATCATTTTCAAAATCCCATAACTAAATATTTTAAGTCATAAAACTTGATTTAATCTTATTTTTCGGCCGTTTTGTTGGGGTTTAAGGTGTGCATGTCTAAATGGGCTTTATAGTAGGCCCGCTGGAATTTTAACAGAGTAAAAGGTTCTAAAATTGAGTTAAGCTATATAACCATGTTCAAAAGACCATAAATAAATATTTTAATTCATAAAATTTGATTTAATCTTACTTTTTGGCCATTTTGTTAGGGTTTAAGGCGTGCATGTCTAAATGGGCTTTACAGTGGACCCGTTAAAATTTTAACCGGGTAAGAATTTCTGAAAATGAGGTTAAGCTATATAATCATGTTCAAAAGCAAATAAATAAATATTTTAAGTCAAAAAATGTGATTTAATCTTATTTTTCGTCTGTTTTGTTGGGGTTTAAGGCTTGCATGTCTAAACGGGCTTTATAGTGGGCCCGTTGGAATTTTAACTGAGTAAAAAGTTCTAAACTTGTGGTTAAGCTGTATAATCATGTTCAAAAGCCCATAACTAAATATTTTAATTTGTAAAATTTGATTTAAACTTTCTTTGAGGCCATTTTGTTGGGGTTTAAGGTGTGCACGTTTAAATAGGCTTTACAGTGGACATGTTTGAATTGTAACCGAGTAAAAAGCTCTCAAATTGAGGTTAAGTTATATAATAATATTCAAAATCCCATAATCAAACATTTTAACTCATAAAAATTGATTTAATCTTTTTTTGGCCATTTTGTTGGGTCGAAGACATGCATGTCTAAATGGGCTTTACAGTGGACCCGTTGGAATTTTGACCGAGTACAAAATTTTGAAAATAGTTAAAAATCCCATAAAAATATTTTAAGTCATAAAATGTGTTTTAATCCTATTTTTCGGCCGTTTTATTGGCGTTTAAGGAGTTCATGTCTAAACGGGCTTTACAATGGACCCGTTGGAATTTTAACAGAGTAAAAACTTATAAAATTGAGGTTAAGCTGTATAACCATGTTCAAATGACCATAACTAAATATTTTAATTCATAAAATTTGATTTAATCTTATTGTGTGGCCGTTTTATTGGGTTTCAGGCGTGCATTTTTAAATGTGCATTACAGTGTTCCCATTGGAATTTTAATTAAGTAAAAATTTCAGAAATTGAGGTTAAGCTATATAATCACTTTCAAAAGCCCATAACTAAATTTTTAAGTCATAAAATGTGATTTAATCTTATTTTTCGGCCATTTTGTTGGGGTTTTTGGCGTGCATGTCTAAACGGGCTTTATAGTGGACCCATTGGAATTGTAACCGAGTAAATTTTTTTGAAGATGAGGTTAAGCTATATAATCATATTAAAAAGCCCATAATCAAATATTTTAACTTATAAAATTTGATTTAATCTTATTTTCTGGCCGTTTTGTTGGGTTTAAGTTGTGCATGTCTAAATGGGCTTTACAGTGGACCCGTTAGAATTTTGACCAAGTAAAAATTTTAAAAATGAGGTTAAGCTATATAATATTGTTTAAAATCCCATAACTAAATATTTTAAGTCATAAAATATGATTTAATCTTATTTTTGGCCGTTTTGTTGGGGTTTAAGGCGGGCATGTCTAAATGGGCATTATAATGGACTCGTTGGAATTTTAACCGAGCCAATTTTTTTGAAAATGAGGTTAAGCTATATAAACATGTTCAAAAGCCCATAAATAAATATTTTATGTCATAAAATGTGATTTAATCTAATTTTTCGGCCGTTTTGTTGGGGTTTAAGGCATGCATGTCAAAATGGGCTTTATGTTAGACCCGTTGGAATTTTAACAGAGTAAAAAGTTCTGAAATTGAGGTTAAGCTATATAATCATATTCAGAATCCCATAAATAAATATTCTAAGTCATGAAATTTTATTTAATCTTATTTTTTGGCCATTTTGTTGGGGGTTTAAGGAGTGCATGTCTAAATGGTCTTTACAGTGGACCCGTTGGAATTTTAACCGAGTAAAAAGTTATAAAATTAAGCTTAAGCTATATAATCATGTTCAGAAGCCCATTTAATTCATAAAATTCGATTTAATCTTATTTTTGGGCCATTTTGTTGGGGTTTAAGGCGTGCATGTCTAAAAGGGCTTTATAGTGGACCCGTTGGAATTTTAACCGAGTTAAAATTTCTGAAAATTAGGTTAAGCTATGTAATCATGTTCAAAAGACCATAAATAAATATTTTAAGTCATAAAATATGATATAATCTTATTTTTTGGCCGTTTTGTTGGGGTTTAAGGCGTGCATGTCTAAACGGTCTTTATAGTAGACCCGTTGGAATTTTAACCGATAAACATTTATAAAATTGAGGTTAAGCTATATAATCATGTTCAGTAGCCATAACTAAATATTTTAATTCATAAAATTTTATTTAATCTTACTTTGCATCCATTTTCTTGGGTTTTAAGGCATGTATGTCTAAATGGGCTTTATAGTGGACCAGTTGGAATTGTAACCGAGTAAAAAGCTCTGAAATTGAGGTTAAGCTATATAATCATATTCAAAAGCCCGTAAACAAATATTTTAACTCACAAAATTTGATTTAATCTTATTTTGTGGCCATTTTGTTCCCATAACTAAATTTTTTAAGTCATATAATGTGATTTAATATTATTTTTTCGGCCGTTTTGTTCCCAAGTAAAAAGTTTTGAAAATGAGGTTAAGATATACAATCATGTTAAAAAGACCATAAATACATATTTTAAGTCATAAAACTTGATTTAAACTTATTTTTCGGCTGTTTTGTTGGGGTTTAAGGCGTGCACGTCTAAATGGGCTTTACAGCGAGGCCGTTGGAATTTTAACCGAGTAAAAAGTTTTGAAATTGAGGTTAAGATATATAATCATAATCAAAAGCCCATAATAATTTTTTTTAATTCATAAAATTTGATTTAATCTTGTTTTGCAGCTATTTTGTTGGGGTTTAAGTCGTACATGTCTAAATGGGCTTTACAGTGGACCCGTTAAAATTTTAACCGACTAAAATTTTTTGAAAAAGAGGTTAAGCTATGTAATCATATTCAAAAGCCCATAATCAAATATTTTAACTCATAAAATTTGATTTAATCTTATTTTGTAGCCGTTTTGTTGGGTTTAAGGCGTGCATGTCTAAATGGTCTTTACAGTGGACCCGTTGGAATTTTGACCAAGTAAAAACTTTTGAAAATGAGGTTAAGCTATATAATCGTGTTCAAAAGCCCATAACAGGCTTTACAGTGGACCCGTTCGAATTTTAACCGAGTAAAAAGTTCAAAATTTGAGGTTAAGCTGTACAATCTTGTTCAAAAGTTCATAAATAAATATTTTAATTCATAAAATTTGATTTAATCTTATTTTCTGCCGTTTTGTTGGGTTTAAGGCGTGCATGTTTAAATGGGCTTTATAGTGGACCCGTTGGAATTTTAATTAATTACAAATTTCAGAAAATGGGTTAAGCTACATAATCATCTTCAAAACCCCAAAAATCAATATATTGAGTCATAAAATAAGATTTAATCTTATTTTTCGCCTGTTTTGTTGGGTTTAAGGCGTGTATGTCTAAATGGGCTTTACAGTGGACCTGTTAGAATTTTAACCGAATAAGAAGTTCTAAAAATGAGTTTAAGCTATATAATCATGTTAAAAATCCCATAACTAAATATTTTAAGTCATAAAATGTGATTTAATCTTATTTTTCGTCCGTTTCGTTGGAGTTTAAGTCATGCATGTCGAAATGGGATTTAACGTGGACCCGTTGGAATTTTAACCGAGTAAAAAGTTCTAAAATTAAGGTTAAGCTATATAATCTTGTTCAAAAGCCCATAAATAAATATTTCAGTTCATAAAATTTGATTTAATCTTATTTTGTGGCCGTTTTGTTAGATTTAAGGCGTGCATGTTTAAATGGGCTTTACAGTGGACCCGTTGGAATTTTAATTAAGTAAAAATTTTAGAAAATGAGGTTAAGCTATATAATCATGTTCAAAAGCCCAGAAATATATATTTTAATTCATAAAATGTGATTTAAGTTTACTTTGTGGCCATTTTGTTGGGGTTTAAGGCGTGCATGTCTAATTAGGCTTTATAGTGGACCCGTTAGAATTTTAACCTAGTAAAAAGTTCTAAATTTAAGTTTAAGCTATATAATCATATTCAAAATCCATAATCAAATATTTTAATCATAAAATTTTATTTAATCTTATTTTGTAGTCGTTTTATTGGGTTTAAGGCGTGCATGTCTAAATGGGCTTTACAGTGGACGGGTTGGAATTTTAACCGAGTAAAAAGTTCTAAAATTGAGGTTATGCTATATAATAATATTCAAAATCCCATAATCAATTTTTTTAATTCATAAATTTTGATTTAATCTTATTTTGCGCCCATTTATTGGAGTTTAAGACGTGCATGTCTAAATGGGCTTTATAGTGGACCCGTTAGAATTTTAACCGAGTAAAAAGTTCTAAAATTGAGGCTAAGATATATAATCATATTCAAAATCCCATAGTCAAATATTTTAAATTATAAAATTTGATTTAATCTTATTTTGTGATCGTATTTTTGGGGTTTAAGGCGTGCTTGTGTAAATGGGCTTTACAGTGGACCCGTTGGAATTTTAACCGAGTTAAAAGTTCTGAAAATGAGGTTAAGCAATATAATCATTTTCAAAAGCCCATAACTAAATATTTTAAGTCATAAAACTTGATTTAATCTTATTTTTCGGCCAATTTGTTGGGGGTTTAAGGCGTGTATGTCTAAATAGGCTTTATAGTGGAACCGTTTGAATTTTAACTGAGTAAAAAGTTCTAAAAAGAGGTTAAGCTGTATATTCATATTCAAAAGCCATAACTAAATATTTTAATTCATAAATTTTGATTTAATTTTACTTTGCAGCCATTTTGTTTGAGGTTTAAGGTGTGCATGTCTAAACGGGCTTTAGAGTGATCCCGTTGGAATTTAACCGAGTAAAAAGATCTAAAATTGAGGTTAAGCTATATAATCATATTCAAAATCCATAATCAAATATTTTAACTCATAAAATTTGATTTAATCTTATTTTATGGTCGTTTTGTTGGGTTTAAGGCGTGCATGTCTAAATTGGCTTTATAGTGGACTCGTTGGAATTTTAATCGAGTAAAAAGTTCTAGGATTGAGGTTAAGCTATATAATAATATTCAAAATTCCATAATCAAATATTTTAATTCATAAATTTTGATTTAGTCTTATTTTGCGGCCATTTTGTTGGGGTTTAAGGCGTGCATGTCTAAATGAGCTTTGTAGTGGACCCCTTAAAATTTTAACCGAGTAAAAAGTTATAAAATTGAGGTTAAGCTATATAATAATATTCAAATCCTATAATCAAATATTTTAACTCATAAAATTTGATTTAATCTTATTTTTTGGGGGTTAAAGCGTGCAAGCCTAAATGGGTTTTACAATGGACCCGTTGGAATTTTATCCGAGTAAAAATTTCTAAAATTGAGGTTAAGCTATATAGTCATATTCAAAATCCCATAATCAAATATTTTAACTCATAAAATTTGATTTAATCTTATTTCGTGGCTGTTTTGTTGGGTTTAAGGCGTGCATGTCTAAACGAGATTTATAGTGGCCCAATTGGAAATTTTTTTGAAGAAAATGTGGGCCTCATTAAAAACCCCTCTATAATCACAATAGGCCGAGGCCAGTGGTGACCGCCTAAGGGGAAAAGAGTGCCCTAAATCTATTAAGATCAAAGAGAATGAATCTCATCGGTTATAATAGTATGTAAGTAATCAGGATTATCCGAGTCAAAAAAATAGAAGACATGGAATGCAAGGCTCGAGAGGCCAGCAAGTGCGCCAAAGAATTAACCACCCTAGGTACAAACCTCACATGAAAACTATTTACAGCAGCAAGATGAAGTCGTGCCTGCTCAGTATGTGGGATCAGACTCAAGAGATATGTGCATGGCCGATTCAATTTGTTAACCACAATGGCAAAGTCATTTTCAATGATAACACGGGACCAACCCCTATGATGGCCAAACTGGATGCCGACAATAACTGCCTGAAGCTCGGCTAAGACAGTATCCTTGTATGTGGCTGAATGAAGAGCTAAACCCCCAAGGATGCCACCTTTATCGTCATGCAATAACACTGATAGTGGCATCTCCAGTCATCGGGTTGAAGGCGCCATCCGTGTTGATCTTAATGTTCCTTGCCCGCGAGAGCCGAATCGACGAATGACGGATTGATAGTTGTCGTAGCCGCAGTGTAATCTTGGAGGATGCCCTGAGCATTAAGAACTGTAAGCCAAGGTGGCTGGAGTCAACCATTGTGAATCCAATCATTCCGACGATTCCACAGGTTCCACACCACTATTAGCAGCAGAGCAAAGAAGGTGTGTGAGATTAGAGCAACACTTTATTTAAACCATAAGAACACTGAATTAGTGTTACTGGAAATAAGATTATTTGGAAAACCAACCCAACGAAGGGCTTCCAGCGCCCCATGGCAATCTCTTAATGCATGGATGGCTGTTTCTGGAGTTGCATGGCAGAAGGGACAATAGCCTTGTGCCAGGTCCACCTTCCGAAGACTATTCTCCACCGGCAGGGCATCCCTACCGGCACGCCAGCTAAATATCCTAACCTTGGGGAGAGTTGGGATCTGAGAGATAAGCTACCATATTCGTGAAGGTCGGTTAACCGCTGCAGGAACAAGTAGCCCGACCGAACTAAGTAGATGCCGAAATCATTGTTACCCCAGAGCACCATATCTCACTGGTCATTGATAATAGGAACCTGCAGGATGGTGTCAGCATCTTCATGGTCAAAATAACCACGAATCTTAGCCTCCTCCCAGCCAGCCCTCCCTCGCAACATATATTCGTGATAACACACTGGTAGCTCATCATTGTTCGTATAATCTCCATACAAATTTAGCACAACCGTACCTCCCCAGTTATCTTTATGCAAACAAATCTTGATGTCAATGCCAGGCCACCAGAAGAACCCCGGGTGCAGTTCGCGCATGGTTTGATATAAACCTTTCAAAGCAAATGAAGTTTTCTTGTTGGCTTCAGTGTTAAATAAATTCCCTGAAGAAAAGTAACGTGCCCTGAAGATACGAGGTAACAACGAATCAGGCTCAGTGATTATCCACCAAAGTTATTTACCCAATAAAGTAACATTAAAAAGATGTATATCACGAAAACTGATGCCACCAGCATTCTTGGGGGAATAGACAGAGCCCTAAGCGACCATTGGCTAACCTCGTATATTATTGTGACCCACCCACCAATAACGCCGTATAGATTTAGGCATATCATCAATATGGTTCTGGGGCAGCATGTAACAGGACATGACATACTGAGGAAAAGATTGCGCCACCACTTTAATGAAAACCTCCCGCCCACTGAAGGAAAGGAGATTACTGTTCCAACTGGACATACGTGAATTCACTTTGTCCTGGGTAAACCCCAAGACGGTCGTTTTATTCTGTCTAATCAAGAGAGGGACGCCAAGGTAGACCCTGGGATTGGCTACTTCACGGACCTGAAGAAGGTCATGAACTGCTTGCTTGTGCTCAGGAGAAGTACAAGGACCGAAAAAGATTGTAGATTTCTCAAAATTGACAGCTTGTCCCGAGGAAGAGGCCTAAAGACGTTGAATTTATTTAACTCGTATAACCTCCTCAATATTGTTCCTTAGAAAAACCATGCTATCATCTGCAAAAAATAGGTAATTTTGCCTAGGCCCATAACGGCTAGCACAGAGCCCCTACAGCCGACCCGCCTATTGCTCGGCACAAAGAGTGGCCGAGAGCCCTTAAGTGCAGATAAGAAACAAGAATGGGGAGAAAGGGTCACCCTGTCGTAAACCCCGCTGTGGGTAAAAAACTAAGGACAGTGATCCGTTAACAAAGGCAGTGAAAGAGACAAAAGAGATACATCGCATGAGGATAGCTACGCATGCAGCATCAAACCCCATATTTAACATGATATACTGAATGAAGGTCCATTCAACTCGATCAAAAGCCTTTTTCCATATCTAATTTAAGAGTAACACGCTAGAAAGGCCCCGTACTGTTCGAATGAAGGGAGTGCACCAACTCATGGGCTATGAGAATGTTGTCTGTGATGTTTATACTGTGGACAGAAGCCGCCTGAGAGTCACTGATACAGTGAGGAAGTAGAGGATTCATACGGTTAACAAGCACCTTGGCAACAATTTTATAAATAACCCTGCAAAGACTAATGGGCCGAAGATGTTTCATGGAGGTAGGTTTGGTTACTTTGGGTATAAGGACCAAGATCGTATGGTTAACCGAGGCCATGCCCGCATCCCCTCGCAGGAGGTCCAGGCAAATTTGAATTACATCTGGGCCTATCGTATCCCAGTTCTGCCAGTAGAAACTGCTGGAAGGCCACTGATACCCGGAGCTTTCTTCGAATTGATGTCTCAAAAAGTAAAGATGATTTCCTCCTTGGTGAAAGGCCTCATCAGAGACTCATTCATAGCAGAGGTAACCGAGGGCGCAATATTGTCAATAATCAGGGGGCCATAGATGGCTTAGAGGAGGTAAATAAATTCTGGAAATAATCTGTGATAATTCTCATAACGTCATTCGTTCCTACCTTCCACACATTATTGTAGACTCTCTAAGTGAATGCTGGCAAAAGAGGGCAGAAGATATGTATTGGAAAAGTATAAAACAGTGCCAAGATAAGTCTTTTGCTTGCAAGTATACACGGTCTGCAAGTAATACAACTGGTAAGCTGAGTATCGATCCCACAAAGATTGACTTGGAATTCAATTGCCTTGATTGTTACTTGCCTTAAGGAAAAGTTGATTTGTTTTGAAATTGGTTTTGGAAAATAATTGAAAAAAAGTAAAGTAAAGACGTTGGCAAGGAAGGTGCTTTAATGAATGATGAGCGTTGGCAGGGAATGCCTAGTTTTCACGCTATTCATGCCGTGCCAGCCTTTAATAACAACATGTCTTGGCATTGTTTGCCGAGCAGATTCAAAATAAGCAAAGCCTATCTCGATGGCCATTGCCCTAAATTGATCATGTAAAAACTCCTATATCTCTATAGTGCATGCTTTTAAATAAACCAATTTGATTAAGATCCAATCTATACTCCTAAGGGGTAGATTTCACTCCCGAAGTAGGTTCATCTACTTGAACGACTTCTCTCGAAGCTTCTCTCCTTAGAATTCAATAACTTATTCATTGTCACCCTAATTCTGTTAAGATATTGAGGCGCAATAGGCCAACAGTGCCAGCTCTCGCTTGGCATAGTATTTAGGAAATATTAAAGTATGTCAAATAGATAAAACTTTGCCAAGGCAGATTTGTTATTAAAAGCTAAAGCATGAAAATAGCGTTTAACACAAACATCCCCCACCAACTATTAAATTAGTTCATGGTGAGGGATTTAACCAACAACCCACAAACGTTTTCGAAATACATCATCCTTAAAAACAAAATAAAATAACTTGAAAGAGAAAATGGGCTAGAATAGGTCTCTCGATGCAGCCCTTCAAGTTCCAGGCTTCTCAGCCAAGTTGGTTGGACCACCCTTCCTAGGTGCAGCTAGTTGTCAATCGTCACACACCAACTGCTTACGATCCAATCTTCCTCGATCTCTCAAATGCTTACTCGGTTGGTGTTTAAATATGTGTACAAGGAAGGGATATGATAAGCTCCTTAAATTTCGAATTTCAACTGCCTAAGGGATAAGGGATTATCTTCTTATCCAAATTTGAATGAGAGATGATCAGGCTAGGGCTGACGTCATACTACCGACGCTGCCCTGGCATCCAAGCTTGGCATGATTCTGCCAACCAAACTTGGCACCATCTTATATACTATTTTTTAGAGATTGTTCCAATTGCTATCTTTTCGGAGCCTGATCATATCCTATTTTTTTGGGGTCCAACAGCTTCTTGGCGTGGCATCAAGTTCACTTCTCTGCCATTCGGTGCTTGGCATTGTCTGGTCTATCTATGCCAACAGCACTCGATATTCTCTCTAGCATTCTTTCCTGAGGTGCTTTTCTGGGCCAAATCCTATGTCAAACCTGCAAAATTACCAACAAAACAACCCTTCAACTGGCATAGACAGAATTCTAAACTCTTTATGCAAATGCATGGTTTTAACATCCTAATGTAATTAAATGCACCTAAAAACAAGCAAAAGCATTGTAAGATTGGCATTAAAAATAGTACTTTTGGAGAGGTAACACACCCCCAAACCTAACTCATTGTTTGTCCTCAAGTAATGCAAACCACGAATCCCCACCATAATCTGGACATCACTAGGCTTTCTCTTCAACTCACACATTAAGGTTTGGGACTTGAGAACTAAGAGGGAGCAAACCACGAAGCCCCAAGTAACTTATTATCCCTAGGTAGAGGATAGTTCATTTTTTTTCATCGCCCTGGCAGAACATTGCTGCCTTATTAGTTTCTTTTACCATGGCATCATTTGATCTCTTTTTTTTCAAATCTGAGCATAGTTTCAAAAAGTCTAAGTTTGCTAAGGAACTAGATACATACTACGTGTTAAGCGGAATTTCAGTTCCCTAAACTAGAGATCAATTGCCAAGCTTACCTGGCATACTATTCTGCTGGCATGGCATGACAACTAAAGATTAAAATTTCCTCATTGGACAGACACCTAGTCAAACTAAACTTGCCTAACAAATGATAACTTTTTTAAGATTAAATCGATGCAAAAATTTTCTTTCTCTTATTTTAGTGGTTCAGTATGCATCTATCCTAAATGACCTAAATGGCATGGAAACAGAAAATTAAACATGAAATGCATGGCATAAATGTGAAGAAATGCACACCCCCAAACCCAAGATGTGCATTGTCCCCAATGCATGAAACAACACATATATACAAGAAAAATAGAAAAAATTAAAAATGCATGATCATGTAAATGCAATGGAATGAAATGTAAAGGAGTTTAGGAAGAAGAGAACTCTTCTTCAGAGACTATTTACCGTGCGGCACGGGTTTTTCTTCTCACAAATGGCCCATGATAAGGGGCCATGTGCTTCTTTCTTTTTAGGCTCGGTTTTGATGCGGTAGTGGAGGCTCCAACTTCCTCATTTTCCTTGGCAGGCTCCGATGCAGCAGGTACATCGGTGGCATCAGATGGCGTGTGTAAAGTAGGTGTCACTAGCGACTTGGCTTTGGTTGACTTTGATTCAGATGAAGAATCAGAACTGGCAGACTCGACTTGAATTGGAGACAAGGGGACTGTACCATCGGACGGGGTATGAATTGAACTAGCTGACATGGTATTGTCGCTAGCAGAGGGCTCAGCAGGGAAGTCTGGAAATTTTGGCACAAAATCAGTTGACAATTTTGTAAGTGCCTCCCTGATTACAGCATCACTAGCCTAGATGTAATGTCGCATCTTGGCATTGAGCTCCTGAGCTTTTTCTAGCTTTCGGAGAATAATCTCCTAGCGTTGGTGAATTTGGGACATCATTGCCATTGAACTGTCTGGCACAGTTTCTGGCATGGTTGCTAGCGCAGCCTTTAACTCCTTGGGCTTTGGCGTAGGTGCCCTTGCCTTTCCCTTCCCCTTGTCCTTGGGCTCGGCAGCAACAAGATTCCTCCATATAGCAGCAGCAATTGTTGTTCATTTGATCATTTGCCCTTTATCCGTATCAAGCCTTGGCACATCATGGAGCATGTGAACGTTAGAAATCAACAAAGGAAAAAACAAGCTGCCAGTACCTTTCACTGCGCACTTGTAAGTTTCCTTAATAATGAGCTTGCCAACATTGATCTTGCGCCCCATAACAATGGAGTGCAACAGGATCATCCTTTCTTCTGACACGGTCTCGTTATGGGATGTGGGCATCAAATTCGCCTTGAGAAAGTGATTCCTTCCTATCCATTGGGGTTTCAATGCCAACCTCTTCACCATACAATGCCCCTTGGATGACACTGTCCATGCCGTGCTAGGCTCACACAGATCTACCAGCAGCCTCTTTCTCTTGGCAGCATTCATTGAGTCAGCGTACTCGAAATACTCAACCTCTGCACATCTAACTCAAACATATTATTAGTATACCCTTCATCAAAATGAACACATTTACCTCTAATCATCAAGAAGGGAGAATCCTTGGTCATAAGGTGCGCATGGAATTCTTGGACGATGGTGGCATAAATCTCCCATTTTTGCTGGCAGAACTGAGTCCATTTGTGCATGTTAATCGTAGACATGACTTCCGGAGGGAAGCCATTTGTTCGCCTCTGTTTTGAGGTCAAAGTGCTTCTCATAGCAAAAATTCCTTGAGGCAAAATTGGATTCAAACTTTTTCTAAATCTCCTCGTTGAAGAATCTCTTGAAGGAAGTAGAGGAAGAAGCCATTTAAATCGTTGAAGGAATATGAAGCGGTGTTGAACAAAGATGAAGAAGAAGAGACGAATTGGGTTTTGGTACTTGTTTGTCAAAAAGGAAAGTAAAAAGTGAGAGAGAGATGTTTGGGTTATTTAGCCAGCTAGGGTGAGAAAGTGAAAGGTTTTGGGTCGGTTGAGTGTTTTAATGGGAGTAGTAATTAGGGATAATGATGGAAAATAAAAAGAATTAATTTAAAAAGAAGGTAGAGTGATAAGGTGATAAGATAGGGTAAAGATTGGAGTGATAAGGTGATTGGTTTGAATTTTAAATTTCAACCAAAATTTTGGGCGGCTAGAGTTTAATGTAAAGAAAAATACTTTCTCTTATTGAATGGGCCGGTCAAGCCAGGGTTTTTCTCATTCTTCCAAATTTAACACCACCGCATGCCAAGCTATTCTGGCACTATGTCTGGCAGACTTCACTATTGGGACATTAGCTCCTGCCAAATAATCCTAGCATCGTTTTTGGCATTACCCCTTACATTGTTCCTGGCACGGTTCATGGCATAATGAATACGCGCAACTCAAAGGAAACCTTTCAACATAGTAAGGGAATAAAAACTTGAAATTTAAAAGAAAGAAACACTACTAAAAAACTTTGAAACCTAAAAACAAAGAAAATATCTATCCTACTATTTACAAAACTTCAAACCCGATGGTGTTTTCATGTTACCTCTGCCAAGTGGATCACCTCTTTGGCATTGTTCTGATCACCTTCCATGTAGTGCTTTAAATGTTGGCCATTTACCTTGAAAATTTCTCCCGTCTTCAAGTTCTTGATGTCCACAACTCAATGGGCATAGGGTCTCACAACTTCAAAAGGACCCATCCATCTTGATCTGAGTTTCCCTAGAAACAACTTAAGCCGTGAGTTGAATAACAAAACGCGTTGGCCTACCTCGAACTGTCTTGGCATTATCCTACTGTCATGCCATCGCTTTGCCTTTTCCTTATAGATCCTGGCATTCTCATAGGCTTGTGTTCTGAATTCTTCCAATTCATTTAGGTCTAGTAACCTTTTTTCTCTAGCAGCTCTCCATGCCATGCCAAGTGTTCTGATGGCCCAGTAGGCTTTATGCTCAAGCTCCACTGGCAGATGGCATGGTTTTCTGAAAACAAGTCTAAATGGTGAAGTACCCAAAGAAGTTTTAAACGCAGTCCTGTAAGCCCACAAGAACTCATCTAGTCTCAAGGACCAGTCATTCCTTGATGGATTAACAGTCTTCTCTAAGATGTTTTTTATCTCCTTATTTGAAATCTCAGCTTGCCCGTTTGTTTATGGATGATATGCCGTGGCAATTCTCTGCTGTATACCATACCTGCACAAGGCTTTAGAAATTAGATTACATTTAAAATGGGTGCCCTCGTCATGAATAATTACCCGAGGGGCGCTAAATCTAGTAAAAATGTGTTTGTGCAAGAACTTGGCAACGACCTTGGCATTGTTTGTTGGTAGGGCCACAGCCTATACCCATTTAAATACATAGTCAACAACCACAAGAATATATACATTACCGAATGAGGGTGGAAAAGGACCCACATAAAGTCTATCCCCCATACATCAAATAAGTCTACAGGCATAATGTTTTTGAGTGGTAGTTGGTGTCTGCAAGAGATGTTCCCTGTCCGTTGGCATCGATCACATGCCCTAGCATACTCGTGGGCATCCTTATAGAGTGTGGGCCAAAAGAATCCTGACTGCATCACCTTGGCATCAGTCTTTACCCCAGCAAAGTAACCTCCATATGGTGCGGCATGGCATAAATGCAATATGTTATGTTGTTCATCCTTGGGCACACACCGGCAGATTACTTGGTCTGCACACTGTTTGAACAATATTGGCTCGTCCCAATAGTATTGCCTAACTTCCCACAAGAACCTCTTCTTGGCATTGTATGCCAAGTCTGGTGGCAGGATGTTACTTACCAAGTAGTTGACAATGTCAGCATACCATGGCACGGCATTAACTGCAAGCAAATACTCGTCAGGAAATTCATCTCTTATAAAATTGGTCTTACCATCTTCAAGATGATGCTCTAAACATGAGAGATAGTCAGCTACTAAGTTTTCACTGCCCTTCTTGTCTCGGATCTCAAGGTTGAATTCTTAAAGTAAGAGCGTTCATCAGATTAGTCTGGGCTTGGCATACTTCTTTGCCAAGAGATACTTCAATGCCGAATGATCTGTAGAAACCACAACTTTGTTACCAATTAAATAAGATCTAAATTTGTCAAAAGCAAATACAACCACAAGAAATTCTTTCTCGGTCGTAGAGTAATTTAGTTGTGCTTCATTCAAGGTCCGGCTGGCATAGTAGATGGCATGGAAAACCTTGCCACGCCTTTGTCCCAGGACTGCTCCAACGGCATAATCGCTGGCATCGCACATGAGCTCAAAGGGCTCGTTACAGTCCAGTGCCACAACTATCGGGGCATTGACTAACTTCTCTTTAAGCTCCTGAAATGCTCTTAAACAAGAATCATCAAATGCCAAAGTGGCATTATGTTCTAACAACAAGCATAAAGGTTTGGCAATTTTTGAAAAATCTTTAATAAAATGTCGATAAAAATCGGCATGTCCTATAAAGCTCCTCATACCTTTAACACTTGCTGGAGGTAGTAGCTGCTTAATTACCTTAACTTTTGCTTGATCCACCCCGAGAACAATGCCCTCCTTCACCATGAAGTGGCATTTTTCCCAGTTCAACACTAGGTTTGTCTCTATGCATCTCTTCAAGACTTGCTCCAAACTTTGAAGACATTCCTCAAATGTTTTGCCAAACATTGAGAAATCATCCATGAACACTTCCATGTTGTGCTTGATCATATTGGAAAAAATGGACATCATGCAACGTTGAAACGTTGCCAGTGCATTACATAGGCCGAATGTCATCCTTTTAAACGCAAACATCCCATAAGGGCACGTGAACGCGGTCTTCTCTTGATCATCAGGGGTGATGGCAATCTGATTATAACCTGAATAACCATCCAAAAAACAATATAAAGCTTTACCTGCCAACCTGTCTAGCATCTGATCAATGAATGGCAGTGGGAAGTGGTCCTTCCTCGTGGCATTGTTCAGCCTCCTATAGTCCATGCACACTTTCCATCCTGTGATAGTTCTAGAAGGGATTAACTTAGCTTCACTATTTTGTACCACGGTCGTGCCACCCTTTTTTGGCACGCATTGCACCGGCCTAACCTAAGAGCTATCAAAAATGGGATATATAATCCCGGCATCAAGCCATTTTATGATCTCTTTTTTCACTACCTCTTTCATGCTTAGGTTTAGCCGTCTTTGGCCTTCAATGGTCTTTCCATGGTACTCCTCCAAGATAATCTTATGCATGCAAATGGTTGGGCTAATACCTCTAATGTTCGCCAAAGTCTATCCTAATGCTTGTTTATGATCACATAATATTGCCAACAATCTTTCCTCCTGATCATTAGTGAGACCAATGGCAATGATCACTGGCAGAGTTGAGTGTTCACCTAAATAAGCATACTTCAAGTGATCTGGCAAAGTTTTCAGTTCCAACACTGGTGGCTCCTCAATTGATGGTCTAGGTGCCTTGAGTTCTCTGTCGGCCAATTGTAGTGGCTCAAAATAACTCGCCTCCTCAGCCTCCAAGACTGGTTCTTCTAGTTCCTCAAATAGATCAGCTATGCCATCTAAATTGTTGGCATCATATTCTGTATCCTGGCATAACTATGCCGTGTCCAAAGTGTAAATGGACTCTATCATCTCCTCTGCCTGGCACTCATCAGGTTCATCTGCACATTTCAAAGCTTTAAACACATTAAATGTAACATGCTGGTCATTCATGCGCATTGTTAGTTCCCTTTATGAATATCAATCAAAGCCCTACCCATGGCAAGAAAAGGTCTACCCAAAATAATCGGGACATTAATATCAGCCTCATAATCCAAAATAATAAAATCAGCTGGAAAAATAAATTTGTCTACCTTTACCAATACATCCTCAATCATACCCTTGGGACGTGCATAGGATCGGTCTGCCAGCTGAAGTGTCATCGTGGTAGATCTTGTTCTATGCCAAGCTTCCGAAAAACTCACATTGACATCAAGTTGATGCTGGCTCCTAGGTCACACAATGCTTTGCCCATGAATTTGTTACCAATGGTGCAGGGAATAGTGAAACTTCCTGGATCTTTCAGCTTTGGTGGCAAATGGTTTAGGATCATGGCATTGTAACCTTCGGTCAAAGCAACAGTTTCAAAGTCTCCCAACTTCCTCTTTTTATACAGGATGTCCTTTATGAATTTGACATAGTTGGGCATTTGCTCAAGGGCTTCTACCAATGGAATGTTGATTTGCAATTGCTTAAGAACCTCCAAATTGAGTTAAAGCTGCATAATCAAGTTCAAAAGCCTATAACTAAATATTTTAAGTCATAAAATTTGATTTAATCAATTTTTTCGGTCGTTTTATTGGGGTTTAAGGCGTGCATGTCTAAATGCGCTTCACAATGGACCCGTTGAAAGTTTAACTGAGTAAAAAATTCTAAAATTGAGGTTAAGTTGTTTAATAATATTCAAAAGACCATAACTAAATATTTTAAGTCATAAAATTTGATTTAATCTTATTTTTCATCCGTTTTATTGGGTGCTGGCATATCTAAATGGGCTTCACAGTAGACCTGTTGGAATTTTAACCTAGTAAAAAGTTGTAAAATTGAGGTTAAGCTGTATAATCATGTTCAAAAGCCCATAAATAAATATTTTAAGTCATAAAATATGATTTAATCTTATTTTTGGCCGTTCTGTTGGGGTTTAAAGAGTGCATGTCTTAATGGGATTTATAGTGGACCCGTTGCAATTTTAACCGAGTAAAAAGTTCTAAAATTGATGTTAAGCTGTATAATCATATTCAAAAAACTAAACTAAATATTTCAAGTCATAAAATTTGATTTAATCATATTTTCGATCTTTTTTTGGGTATAAGTGTGCATGTCTAAATAGGCTTCACAGTGGACCCATTGGAATTTTAACCGAGTAAAAAGTTCTAAAATTGAGGTTAAGCTGTATAATCATATTCAAAATACCATAACTAAATATTTCAAGTCATAAAATTTGATTTAATATTATATTTCGTTCGTTTTATTGGGGGATTGCATATCTTAATGGGCTTCATAGTGGACCCGTTGGAATTTTAACCTAGTAAAAAGTTCTAAAATTGAGGTTAAGTTATATAATCATTTTCAAAAACCCATAACTAAATATTTTATGTCATAAAATGTGATTTAATTTTATTTTTTTGCCATTTTTTGGGGTTTAAGACGTGCATGTCTAAATGGGCTTTATAGTGGACCCGTTGGAATTTTAACCGAGTAAAAAGTTTTGAAATTGAGGTTAAGCTGTATAATCATATTCAAAAGCCCATAATCAAATATTTTAACTCATGAAATTTGATTCAATCTTATTTTGTGTCCGTTTTGTTTGGTTTAAGACGTGTATGTGTAAATGGCCTTTATATTGGACCCGTTGGAATTTTAACCGATTAAAAATTTATTAGAATTAGTTTAATCTATATAATCATAATCCGTAGACCATAATCAAATATTTATACTCATGAAATTTGATTTAATCTTATTTTGTGGCCGTTTTGTTGGGTTTTAAGGCGTGTATGTCTAAATGCGCTTCACAATGGACCCGTTGGAAGTTTAACCGAGTAAAAAATTCTAAAATTGAGGTTAAGTTGTATAATCATATTCAGAAGACCATAACTAAATATTTTAAGTCATAAAATTTGATTTAATCTTATTTTTCGTCCGTTTTATTGGGGGCTGGCATATCTAAATGGGCTTCATAGTGGACCTGTTGGAATTTTAACCTAGTAAAAAGTTCTAAAATTGAGGTTAAGCTGTATAATCATGTTCAAAAGCCCATAAATAAATATTTTAAGTCATAAAATATGATTTAATCTTATTTTCGGCCGTTCTGTTGGGGTTTAAAGAGTGCATGTCTTAATGGGATTTATAGTGGACCCGTTGCAATTTTAACCGAGTAAAAAGTTCTAAAATTGAGGTTAAGCTGTATAATCATATTCAAAAAACCAAACTAAATATTTCAAGTCATAAAATTTGATTTAATCACATATTTCGATCTTTTTTTGGGTATAAGGGGTGCATGTCTAAATAGGCTTCATAGTGGACCCATTGGAATTTTAACCGAGTAAAAAGTTCTAAAATTGAGGTTAAGTTGTATAATCATATTCAAAATACCATAACTAAATATTTTAAGTCATAAAATTTGATTTAATGTTATATTTCGTTCATTTTATTGGGGGATTGCATATCTTAATGGGCTTTATAGTGGACCCGTTGGAATTTTAACCTAGTAAAAAGTTCTAAAATTTAGGTTAAGTTATATAATCATTTTCAAAACCTCATAACTAAATATTTTAAGTCATAAAATGTGATTTAATTTTATTTTTTTGCCATTTTTGGGGTTTAAGATGCGCATGTCTAAATGGGCTTTACAGTGGATCCGTTGGAATTTTAACCGAGTAAAAGTTTTGAAATTGAGGTTAAGCTGTATAATCATATTCAAAAGCCCATAATCAAATATTTTAACTCATGAAATTTGATTCAATCTTATTTTGTGTCTGTTTTGTTGGGTTTAAGTCATGTATGTGTAAATGGGCTTTATATTGGACCCGTTGGAATTTTAACCGATTAAAAATTTATTAGAATTAGTTTAATCTATATATTCATATTCCGTAGACCATAATCAAATATTTATACTCATGAAATTTGATTTAATCTTATTTTGTGGCCGTTTTGTTGGGTTTAAGGCATGCATGCCAAAATGGGCTTCACTGTGGACACGTTGGAATTTTAACCAAGTAAAAAGTTATAAATTTTAGGTTAAGCAGTATAATCATGTTTAAAAGGCCATAACTAAATATTTTAAGTCATAAAATTTGATTTAATCTTATTTTTTGGTCGTTTTAATGGGGTTTAAGGCGTGCATGTCTAAATGGGATTCGTAGTGGACCCGGGGTCCACTATAAAGCCCATTTAGACATGCACGTCTTAAACCCAACAAAACAGACACAAAATAAGATTGAATCAAATTTTATGAGTTAAAATATTTCATTATGGGATTTTGAAAATGATTATATAGCTTAACCTCAATTTCAAAACTTTTTACTCAGTTAAAATTCCAACGGGTCCACTGTAAATCCCATTTAGACATGAACGCCTTAAACCCCAAAAAACGGCGAAAAAATAAGATTAAATCACATTTTATGACTTAAAAGATTTATTTATGGGCTTTTGAAAATGATTATACAGCTTAAGCATAATTTTAGAACTTTTTACTACGTTAAAATTCCAACGGTCCATTTATATATACAAGCCCCTAATAAACCGAACGAAAACTAAGATTAAATCAAATTTTATGACTTAAAATATTTAGTTATAGGATTTTTGAATATGATTATACAACTTAACCTCAATTTTAGAACTTTTTACTCGGTTAAAATTCCAACGGGTCCACTGTGAAGCCCATTTAGACATGCACACCTTAAACCCCAATAAAACGACCGAAAAATATGATTAAATCAAATTTTATGACTTAAAATATTTAGTTATGGGCTTTTGAACTTGATTATACAGCTTAAACTCAATTTTAGAACTTTTTACTAGGTTAAAATTCCAACGGGTCCACTGTGAAGGCCATTTAGATATGCAAGCCTCCAATAAAACGAACAAAAAATAAGATTAAATCAAATTTTATGAATTAAAATATTTAGTTATGGCCTTTTAAACATGAATATACTGGTTAACCTCAATTTTAAAACATTTTACTCAGTTAAAATTCCAAAGTGTCCACAGTAAAACCCATTTTGACATGAACGCCTTAAATCCAACAAAACGGCCGAAAAATAAGATTAAATCAAATTTCATGTGTAAAAATATTTGATTATGGGTTGTGAAATATGATTATATAGATTAAACTAATTCTCATAAATTTTTAATCGGTTAAAATTCCAACGGGTCCACTATAAGGCCCATTTAGACATGCACGTCTTAAACCCAACAAAACAGACACAAAATAAGATTGAATCAAATTTTATGAGTTAAAATATTTCATTATGGGATTTTGAATATGATTATATAGCTTAACCTCAATTTCAAAACTTTTTACTCAGTTAAAATTCCAACGGGTCCACTGTAAAGCCCATTTAGACATGCACGCCTTAAACCCCAAAAAATGGCGAAAAAATAAGATTAAATCACATTTTATGACTTAAAAGATTTATTTATGGGCTTTTGAAAATGATTATACAGCTTAAGCACAATTTTAGAACTTTTTACTACGTTAAAATTCCAAAGGTCCATTTATATATACAAGCCCCTAATAAAACGAACGAAAAATAAGATTAAATCAAATTTTATGACTTAAAATATTTAGTTATAGGATTTTTGAATATGATTATACAACTTAACCTCAATTTTAGAACTTATTACTCGGTTAAAATTCCAACGGGTCCACTGTGAAGCCCATTTAGACATGCACGCCTTAAACCCCAATAAAACGACCAAAAAATATGGTTAAATCAAATTTTATGACTTAAAATATTTAGTTATGGGCTTTTGAACTTGATTATACAGCTTAAACTCAATTTTAGAACTTTTTACTAGGTTAAAATTCCAACGGGTCCACTGTGAAGTCCATTTAGATATGCAAGCCTCCAATAAAACGAACAAAAAATAAGATTAAATCAAATTTTATGACTTAAAATATTTAGTTATGGCCTTTTAAACATGAATATACTGGTTAACCTCAATTTTAGAACTTTTTACTCAGTTAAAATTCCAAAGTGTCCACAGTAAAACCCATTTTGACATGAACGCCTTAAATCCAACAAAACGGCTAAAAAATAAGATTAAATCAAATTTCATGTGTAAAACTATTTGATTATGGGTTACGAAATATGATTATATAGATTAAACTAATTCTCATAAATTTTTAATCGGTTAAAATTCCAACGGGTCCACTATAAAGCCCATTTAGACATGCACGTCTTAAACCCAACAAAACAGACACAAAATAAGATTGAATCAAATTTTATGAGTTAAAATATTTCATTATGGGATTTTGAATATGATTATATAGCTTAACCTCAATTTCAAAACTTTTTACTCAATTAAAATTCCAACGGGTCCACTGTAAAGCCCATTTAGACATGCACGCCTTAAACCCCAAAAAACGGCGAAAAAATAAGATTAAATCACATTTTATGACTTAAAAGATTTATTTATGGGCTTTTGAAAATGATTATACAGCTTAAGCACAATTTTAGAACTTTTTACTACGTTAAAATTCCAACGGTCCATTTATATATACAAGCCCCTAATAAAACGAACGAAAAATAAGATTAAATCAAATTTTATGACTTAAAATATTTAGTTATAGGATTTTTGAATATGATTATACAACTTAACCTCAATTTTAGAACTTTTTACTCGGTTAAAATTCCAACGGGTCCACTGTGAAGCCCATTTAGACATGCACGCCTTAAACCCCAATAAAACAACCAAAAAATATGATTAAATCAAATTTTATGACTTAAAATATTTAGTTATGGGCTTTTGAACTTGATTATACAGCTTAAACTCAATTTTAGAACTTTTTACTCAGTTAAAATTCCAACGGGTCCATTGTGAATCCCATTTAGACTTGCACGCCTTAAACCCCATTAAAACGGCCAAAAAATAAGATTAAATCAAATTTTATGACTTAAAATATTTAGGTATGGCCTTTTAAACATGAATATACTTCTTAACCTTGCCGTGGTAACTGCTTCATTGGTTACCGTGGCAAGGATTTCGGCAGGAAAGATGGGGAACGGCACGCGGCTGTCTGGGTACTTTTCCAGGATGACTTGGGTGATGGAATTGTTGCGATCCTTCATGTACTGCATGAAAATTAGTTGCTGGTCTTCAATTTGCCTATGGCGGTTCTCCAACAGTTGTAAGAGTGCTTCAATTTGTCCTGGGGTTGCTGGCCGAGTTGTCTGGGCATCAGTTACTTGGGCATTAGGAGTTACCGAGGCGGCAGAGTTGCCGCGGCAACTGAAGGCATTGGGGATTTTACCGGTGCCTCTCCCATTAGCTTTCGGATTTGTGCTCGATTCCAACCGGACTTTGGTAGGGCCTTTTCATCAGTGGACTCACTTGGGACATGCATCTCCTTGCAAAGATTGGAAATTAAGCAAGGGAAGAAAAGAGAACCCTAGTCTTTTGTGCTACATACAAAAATCTCATCACAAATAATTTTTCCAATTTTAATGATGCGATTATGCAAGATAGAATGTATGAGCAAAAGATGAGGTGTATCAACGGTAGTATTATGTGTGGTGGGCATTAAAGAAGTTTTAACAAACTTATTCCATAATTTTGACTCGGGTTTAAGCCGAAGGTGATTTACCGTGCCCTTGTATTTACCGTCGTTCCAATGAGTTCCCGGTAGAGTGAGTTCTTGAAGCACCTTGTCGAGTTGCTTGGGCGTGAGTTGATCAACAAAGGCTTGATGCTCGTCCTTCTCAACGTAGAGCCCATAAAAGGTGTTGATGTTTTCGGGGCTTATGAGTATAGCCTTGCCATGAACAAAAACATAAGGATTATCCAGGTTAGGTGAGTGAGCATAGAATTCTCTTACCCATGAGATGTTACCCGGTTCTGATTGATGGCAAAAGATTTTCCACTTTTGATGTGCAATCCTTTCGAAGATGAATGGTTCAAGGTCAAAATCTTCCGGCTTTCAAACTTGGAGTGAAATCTTTCTTGAACCACTGGTGTAGCAAACTTCTTGTATCTTGGTTCTTTGGAGGAACATGGATGAACCAAAAATTTGATTTTGGATGCCATGGATGATCTTGGTTGTGAGTTTGGTAGAAACAAAGAAAAGAAAGCAAAAGAAACTAAAGAGTTGCAAGATGAAAAGTAGGAATAGGTTTCTTGGAAGTTAAGGGTGATGGGTTAAATAGAGACGATAGGTAGTAAATATGGTGGGTGAGATTAATTGGAAAGAAAGAAAACAAGGGTTTTGATTGGGGGAAGGGGACGGCTAGGGGACTTGGGGAAGGAGAAGGGTTTGGCCGGCTATGTAGGGTTTATTTATGGTAAATTGGAGGCTTAATATAAGCCTTAGATTTAGCCCATTAATTTCCTTGTTGAAGAAGTTTTCTTCTTGAATCAAATTCCACTTTATCTTGAACTCTTTTCCTACAATTCAAAAACAAATAAAATAAGGATTAAAATTAAGGATAAACTAATAACAGAAAATAAATAAAGATGTGCAAAGAAATTCTTAAACTTAAAATTTAAAAACAATTAGATAAATATGAAAGAAAGATGTAGTCTTAATCTTAAATAAAATAAATAAATCTATCCTAAAAATAGAAATAACTGAAAATAATAAAAAAATAATTAAAAAATTAAATAGTTCGAAAAATAAAAATAAAAATAAAATATCGAAATGAGAGCATGCTCATGCATCTCCTAAGGTGAGTGCACAAAACTCTTCCATCTTGAAAAAATAAAAATAAAAAGAAATTCTTGTCACGCCATTGCTTTATTTTCTCCTTGTAGATTCGTGCATTGTTATAGGCGAGTGCACAAAATTCTTCTATCTCGTTGAGGTCCAACAAACGCTTTTGTCTGGAACTTTCCCAATCCATATTCACGGTCATGATTGCCTAATATGCCTTGTGTTCGATTTCCACCGGTAGATGGCATGTTTTTCCATAGACAAGTCGGAAGGGAGACATCCCTGCGGGTGTTTTGAATGCAGTGCGATATGCCCAAAGTGCATCATCTAGTCTTACTGACCAATCCTTCCTAAAGGGATTTACAACTTTCTCGAGTATACCCTTCAATTCCCTGTTGGAAATTTCTCCTTACCCATTGGTTTGTGGGTGATATGTCGTGGCAATCTTGTGAGATACACCAAAGCGTTGTAACATCTTGGCGATGAGTTTGTTGTTGAAGTGCTTGCCTTCATCACTGATAATTGCTCTCGGTATCCCAAACCGTGTAAATATGTTTTTCTGTAAGAATTGTTGCACGGTCTTGGAATGAGAACTGCAGCTGCCTCAACCCACTTAGACACGTAGTCAACGGCAAGTAGGATGTAGAGGTTGCCGAATAAAGATAGGAAAGGTCCCATAAAACCAATCCCCCATACATCGAACAATTCCACCTCAAGGATGTTTTGGAGCGGCATCCCATGTCGTTTAGAGATATTGCCCGTCCTATGGCAACGATCACATTGCTTGTAAAACTCTTGGACATCTTTGTACAGTGTTGGCTAATACAAATCGAATTGCAAAACTTTGGCCGTGGTACATGTTCCTCCAAAATGTCGTCCATAGGGTAAAGAATGGCATTGCCAGAGTACATTCTGCTGCTCCTCTTCAGGGACACATTGGCGTATAACCTGATATGCTCATTGTTTAAACAAAAAAGGCTCGTCCCAAAAGTAATGCTTAGCATAATGGCGGAACCGCTTCTTCCCTTGGTGAGTAAGGCCATAAGGTAAAATACCACAAACAAGGAAATTAACTAAATCCGCGTACCAGGGTATTGCAGAGGCATGTGTGGCTGTGGCAACAGCTTCCACGGTTGCCGAGGAGTGCGCGTCTAGAATTGTCGCAACATGCGCATCAAGGGTTGCCGAGGCATACGCGTCTAGAGTTACCGAGGCATGTGCATCAGTGATTGCCGAGGCATACGCGTATAGAGTTACCGAGGCGTGCACGTCAAGGGTTGTCGAGGCATGCGCATCAGTGGTTGCCGAGGCAACTAACAGTTGCTCATCCGGGAATGCATCGCATATCTCTAAATCTTCGTCCTTCTCCCTATTGCGCTCTAAACGTGATAAGTGATCGGCCACTTGATTTTCTATTCCTTTTTTGTCCTTAATTTCAATGTCAAACTCTTGCAAAAGCAATATCCAACGAATCAAACGAGGTTTGGCATCCTTTTTAGAAAATAGATACTTAATTGCCGAATGGTCCGTATGAACAATTACCTTTGTACCAATCAAATAGGATCAGAACTTGTCAAATGCGAAAACTACGGTTAGTAACTCTTTCTCCGTTGTTGTGTAATTCACTTGAGTGCTATTAAGAGTTTTACTAGCATAGTATATCACATGAAAGGTCTTACCTGTGCATTGGCCTAGGACTGCTGTTACAGCAAAATCACTTGCATCACACATGAGCTCAAAAGGTAGCTTCCAATCGGGTGGAACGACAATAGGTACCGAGGTAAGCTTTTCCTTTAGGGTTTTGAATGCTTGGGGTGCAAGAATCATCAAAATTGAAGACTTTATCCTGTTCAAGAAAATTGCACAAGGGTTTAGTAATCTTAGAAAAATTATGAATGAACCTCTTGTAAAAACCTGCATATCCAAGAAAGCTTCAAATTCCTTTAACCTAACTTGGTGGGGATAATCTCTCGATCACGTCCACCTTGGCTTTGTCTACTTCAAGTCCCTTGGATGAAATCTTATGGTCGAGCACTATTCCTTCATCTACCATAAAATGGCACTTCTCATAATTAAGGACTAAATCGGTTTCTTCACTTCTTGCCAACACCTTCTCTAAATTGCCGAGGAAACTATCAGTCATTACCAAAAACAGAAAAATCATCCATGAAGATCTCAAGGAAGTCTTAGACCATATCTGAAAAAAGTGCCATCATGCATCTTTGGAAGGTTGCTGGGGCATTACGCAATCCGAATGGCATCCTTCGGAAAGCATAAATACCGTATGGGCATGTGAAGGTTGTCTTTTCTTGATCTTCTGGTGCTATGGCAATTTGATTGTAACCTGAATAACCATCAAGAAAACAATAAAAGGGTTTACCTGCAAGATGGTCAAGCATTTGATCAATAAAGGGTAAGGGGAAGTGATCTTTCCTAGTGGTTTTGTTTAGCTTTCAGTAATCCATAAAAACCCTCCAACCGATCACAGTCCTGGTTGGAATGAGTTCATTGTTTTAATTACTTACCACCGTTATACCTCTATTTTTCGATACACATTGTACCGGACTTACCCATGTACTATTAGATATAGAGTATATGATGCCGACGTCAAGCCACTTGATGATTTCTTTCATTACAACCCCTTTCATGGCATGATTCAATATCCTCTAGGCCTCAATTGAAGGTTTGTGATCATCTTCTAACAAAATCTTATGCATGCACACTGCCGGGCTAATTCCCTTCAAGTCGACAATTGTCCATCCTATCGCCTTCTTGTGTAGCATCAACATGTTGATCAGCTTCTTTTCCTGCTCAGGCTGTAACTTAGAGGAAATAATTACAGGCAATGTATTATATGTTCCCAAGTAAGCATATTTTAGTTGCCCTGGCAACTGTTTCAACTCAAGAATTGGTGGTTGTTCAATTGAGGGCTTTTCGAGTTTACCTTCCTTACCTGAGTAATCCAGTGGTTCAAAGTATGTATCTGGTCGATTGACTAACCAATTTGCCTCTTCTTGTTGTTCCTCATCGATCGGTTCTTCATACTTCTCAGGTTCCTCTTGATCAGCAATGTAGTTGCCGAGGCAACTAAATTCTTCGTCGAAGTTAAACTCTGTCGTGGCATGAAGAAGTTGGAATTCTTCTGAATCATCGGCATGCCTTAGTGTTTGGAACACATTTAGTTTAAATTGCTGGTCATTCACCCTCATTGTGAGTTCTCCCTTTTCAACATCGATCAAGGTTCTCCCTATCGCTAGGAAGGGTCTCCCGAGAATGATAGGTGCATGATCATCTGCTTCACAATCCAAAACAATAAAGTCAGCGGGAAAAATAAATTAATAAACTTTTACTAGTATGTCTTCGATTTTTCCCTCTGGATGCACATAGGATCTGTCGGCTAGCTGTAGCATAACTGTTGTAGGTCTTGCATTCCAGATTCCTATTTTATAGAAAACTGATTTAGGCATCAAGTTTATGCTTGCTCCATGGTCACATAATGCTTTCCCGACATAGTGGTTTTCGATGGATCAAGGTATTGTGAAACTTCTGGGATCTTTCAACTTGGGTTGCATGCGATTGTGCAACATGGCCATGCATCCCTCTGTTGCGGCAACTGTTTCAAACTCTCCTAGCCTTGTTCTCTTGGACACAATGTCTTTCAGAAACTTGGCATAGTTTGACATTTGTTCAATCACCTCAACCAATGGAAAGTTGATGTGGACTTGCTTTAGGATATCAAGAAACTTCTTGAATTGATATTCTTGCTTTTTTCGCTTCAACCTTTGTGGGATTGGTGGTAGAAGTCGGATATCTTCGATCCTTTCATTGGTCTGGAACCTGATTGATGGCATTGCCGGGGAAACTAGAGTTGCCGAGGCATCGTCAGCTGAGGTTGCCGTGAAGTGCCTATCGTTGGTTGCGGCGGTGTGCTTATCGCTGGTTGCCGAGGCATGCTTATCGCTGGTTGCCACGACAATTCCTGGTTCAGCATCTGAGGTTTTGCCGCTGAGTTCATCTTGTTCTTTTTGTGGAGTTTTGTTTGATGAGCGAGCCTGAGCCTCTTTAAATTGTTGGCCACTTCTAGTGGTGTTCACCTTACATTGCTCGTGTCTAGTTCCTCTTGCGACTTCAATATCGCTAGGTAAACCTCCTTGCGGTCTAGTATTTAGGTTTTGAGCAAATTGTCCGACTTGATTTTCCAATGATTTGATTGCCGCCTCTTGGTTTTGCAATCTCATCTCGGTCCTATTAATAAAAGCATCAGTTCTTTTTATGAAGTTACTATTCTTAGCCAAATAAGATTCAGTTTTCAACATAAAAGCATTGAGAGAATTTTCCAAAGAACTAGATGTTGCTGCGGCAACTGTTGCCGTGGCATATTCTACTAGAATCCCGATGCTTGTGCATTCTGATTGTTCTGGTTTAGAGCATTGTTGGGATTACTCCATGAAAATTTTGGGTGCTTCTTCCAAGCTGGATTATATGTGTTGGACATCACAATGTTGTTCCGATTGTAATTCCCCACATAAAAGCTGGATTTCGGATTCTGCATACATTCAGAAGAATCATGGTTACCACCACATAACTCACAAAAGGAATCTATTACCTTGACCTCCTGTGTGTTGTTTGGTTTCTGCATGTTCTGGACCATCTTGGTTAGAGTGGCCAATTGTGCCGAAATTGAATCTGATGATCCTAGTTCATGTATTGTGGCTTGGCTTCTAACTCCTCCTCTTCTAGCAGATGGAAACTGATAATCATTCTTGGCAAGCCTGTTCAGAATTTGCATTGCTTCTTCCGGCGACTTATCTAGGAGTATGCCGTTTGCCGAGGCATGTAGCATCATCCTTCTTGGTGTATTCATAGCGTTGTAAAACATTGTTACATGTGTCCATACTGGGAATCCGTGTAGGGGCATTTGTGTAGAAATTCTCTATATCGCTCCCAAGCCTCGTACATGGATTCATCATCTGCCTGCAAAAAGAAGTAATTTCATTACGAAGCTTATCAGTCAAATTTGTAGGATTAAATCGAGTAAGGAAATCATGACAAAGATCGGTCCAAGATCCTATTGATCCGACATGAATACTATTCCACCATGCTTTTGCCCTATCCCTCAATGAATAGGGGAATAATCTTATTCGTAAAACATCAGGGGTGACTACTTGTATTTTGAATGAATTGCAAATATTGAGAAAAAATTTAAGATGTTGTCGTGCATCTTCAGTTGTTGAGCCGCCAAATTGACCAATTGTGTTGATCATATTGAACATCACCGGTTTCAACTCAAAGTGGTCGGCTTCAATTTCAGGTGTGACAAATCCTGGATTAAGTCCTTCAAGATCTTCTTCAAGATAGTCTCGAATAGTTCTGTTTTCGTGCAAGAATCACTTCTCCTCCTGCTGGAACATCCTGATTCATATTGCCGTCTTGATTAGCCATTGCTACTATTAACCTTTGTCTGAGTCATTGCAAGGTTCGTTCGATTTCTGGATCAAATAGGTATTCTGGATTAGGGTCTCCCCTGGTCATATACCAATGCAAAACCAAAGTTTGTTAACCCTTTGAATCTTAAACAAGAAAAATAAAAAGTGCAAGAAAATAAAAACAAAGTTGCTATTTCTAATCCCCAGCAACGGCGCAAAAAACTTGTTGCGCGTATTGAGTGCTCCGCAATTGTACAAGTGTACACGTCGCAAGTTATAGTATAAAAGATATCGTCTCCACAGGGATTGGTGCCACTTCAAGAATCTAGTCTCTTGCACTGTAAAAAGTAAAAACACAAATAGGCTATTGTAGGAGTTTTAACTAACAACTAAACTAGAAAGCAATAAAGTAAAAGAAGATGTAATCAAATGAGAGAGAAAAGGCCAGGTTATCGTGAGTTGAGAAGTGATAGCCAATTGGATCGTCTTGGTAAAAGAGTGCAAGGGCAACTCAGTTGCTGTGGCAACTTGAGCAGTGGGGTTGCCTTGCCAACTAATGACGGTTGCCTGGGCAACTGTTTGGGCGCTGGGCAGCAACTTCAAGGTTCAACAGAGCATTCTTCAATGGTTTCTTCTTATCCCTAAGTCGAAACTCTAGCTAATTGTGCATGCCTTGACAATACATCCCTGCGTGATTCAAGGGTGAACAACAACCAATCTTGCGCTCCTCTTAGCCGTTGAAACCCTTAACTTATTCCTAAGCCAGATTAATCTTCACCATCAATAGATTGAATAAAGACCATACTCATTCGTTTCTTGAATCTAACTCTCCCGATATTAGATAAATAGGTGAAGTTACGAGATCCTCTCCCAATTCACTCGCAAACAAGAATAAAAACCAAGAATGAGTAAACCTTGAATTGAAAGTGCAAACTCTTATTACCTAAACAAAATCCAATTGTTTCTCACAACCACAAAACACAATAACCTTAGCCAAATAGATTTAGTTCATGGCTAGGTTCCAAAGAAATACAAAACAAAGAATTCCTAACATAAACCTAATCGAACAAAAAAGAAAAAGATGAAGAATGGTTGAAGCCTTTGTCGAAATCTCTCCCCTTTTGCTCTCTCTTGGAGTTGACGGCTTGGTCTCCTTTAAATAGGAGATGGCTAGGTCAAAGTCTCTCTTGAGAAAGAAGTTAAGTTGGAATTAAATACTTTAAAAGAATATAATTCCTTATTATATTTAAATTCCTTCTAGATCTTCTCCTATCTTCTTGGGATTTAATTTCTCTTTGACCTCTTCATGGAAATCAAACACCTTTGGGATTTAACTTTGCTCCACATCATCTTGGGCTTCTCTAGTCATCAATTTCGACTTCCATATCATCTATCCCTTATCGACAATTGCCCTGGCAACTAGCTCGACATCTCCTTCATGCCTTTCCCTGACAACTGCATCAGCATCTCCTTTATGCACTGCCCTAGCAACTGGTTCCAGCCTTGTTTAGGCAAGTGATTCTGCACACATACAAAAACAACTATCGGCAACACCCTTTTTCCACAAAATTAAGAAAAATATGAAATCAAGCTTGTCCACCAAGGAAACAATGCAAACATGCATGAATGCTAATAATGCAACTAATATGAGCCTAAGTCTAGCAATAATATTGATAAAAAGGGTGAATAAAATAGTACTTTTAGACACTTAACACACCCCCAAACTCGAACTATTACTTGTCCTCAAGTAATGCAAACTAATAATTACCCGCCAAGACTTCAATTTTTACAAACTTAGCTTTGAACTTGATTTCAATTCTCAGAACCGCGACACAAAGTATGATTGGCTTTTCATTTTTCGGAAAACTTAGGAGTTTCTCGGAATCAAACTATAATGCTTGTGAGTGTGTGCAGAGTTGATTTTTCGGATTCTATGCAAACAAGAGGTTTTCAAATTACTTCCTTGGGTTCTTTTAACATGTTTTAACTAGAGCCGGTTTCGGGCACCTCTAGTGTTTTGTTTTTAGTTTTCTTAAGTTAATTAATTTATTCGACTAGAGCCGGTTTTGGGCACCTCTAGCAATCAATTTTTAGCACATACTAAAGCCAATTTCGGGCACCTCTAGCGATCATTTTTTAGCATATACTAGAGCCAATTTCGGGCACCTCTAGCATTCATCCAATTTTTATTCTAATCCCCCAATTTTTTAACTATCAACCTAAGTTCGCTAGAATTCCTTAAATCAATCAAGCCACAACAGTGTTTCATCAAGTTTGGCATCATTGTAAGATTCTAAGTGTTTCCACGGTTATCCTAGAATAAAAAGTTCTATCAATTAAGTACATTGGCAAAGTCATCATCGGATATTCATCAAATCTAGGCAATTCTTGTTCCAATTAAAGGCATGGCAAGCAATTTATGTATCCTAAATGCAATACTTAAGATGAACGCAACTAAACATGGTAACTAACTAATAACAATCCCCCCCAAACTCGAGTGAGGCATTGTCCTCAATGCATGCAAAGGAAAGAAAAATAAAAATAAAAATAACAATAAAGAAAAGTAAAATGCAAAACAGGACTTACTCTGAGAGTTCGTCGTCGTGGATGATTAGTTTCCTTTTGGTCTGTGTCTTGATTCTTTTGCTTGAACGTTGTGGTTGCTTTCTTGTTGCCGATGGTGGAATCGATCCTCGTACGGGGGTGTCCTCATAATCAATTTCATTGGCCTTTCGCTTGTGCTTGGAGGATTCGATTGGTGCGGTCTTTATTGGCGCAATAGAGGACTCGTCCGAATCTGAAAAATTAGATAATGATTTAGTACGAGTTGATTCGGGCATAGGTGCTTTACCTTTGGCTTTTGCTGTGGTTACCGGGGCGTCTTTAGCTTTGGTTGTCGCGACATCTTCTGTTGCGGTTTTCGCGGCAAGGATTTCGACAGGAAAGATGGGGAATGGCACGTGGCTGTCCGGGTACTTTTCCAGGATGACTTGGGTGATGGCATTGTTGTGATCCTTCATGTACTGCATGAACATTAGTTGCCGGTCTTCAATTAGCCTAAGGCGGTTCTCCAACGGTTGTAAGAGTGCTTCAAGTTGTCCTGAGGTTGCTGACCGAGTTGCCTGGGCATCAGTTGCTTGGGCATTAGGAGTTGTCGCGACAACTAATGGCGTTGGGGATTTTACCAATGCCTCTCCCATTAGCTTTTGGATTTGTGCTCGATTCCAACTAGACTTTGGTAGGGCCTTTTCATCAGTGGACTCACTTGGGACATGCATCTCCTTACAAAGATTGGAAATTAAGCGAGGGAAGAAAAGAGAACCCTTGTCTTTTGTGCTACATTCAAAAATCTCATCATAAATAATTTTTCCAATGTTAATGATGCGATTATGCAAGATAGAATATATGAGCGAAAGATGAGGTGTATCAACAGTAGTATTGTGTGTGGTGGGAATTAAAGAAGTTTTAACAAACTTATTCCATAATTTTGCCTCGGGTTTAAGCCGAAGGTGATTTACCATGCCCTTGTATTTACCGTCGTTCCAATGAGTTCCCGGTAGAGTGAGTTCTTGAAGCACCTTGTCGAGTTGCTTGGGCGTGAGTTGGTCAACAAAGGCTTGATGTGCGTCCTTCTCAACGTAGAGCCCGTAAAAGGTGTTGATATTTTTGGAGCTTATGAGTTTAGCCTTGTCACGAACAAAAACATACGGATTATCTGGGTTAGGTGAGTGAGCATAGAATTCTCTTACCCATGAGATGTTACCCGGTTCCGATTGATGGATGGTTCAAGGCTGAAATCTCGATGAGAGTTGGAGTATTCAAAGCCTTGTTCTTCACAAATCTTCTGGCTTTAAAACTTGGAGTGAAATTTTTCTTGAACCACCGATGTAGCAAATTTCTTGTATCTTGGTTCTTTGGAGGAACTTGGATGAACCAAAAATTTGATTTTGGATGCCATGGATGATCTTGGTTGTGAGATTGGTAGGAACAAAGAAAAGAAAGCAAAAGAAACTAAAGAGTTGCAAGATGAAAAGTAGGAGTAGGTTTCTTGGAAGTTAAGGGTGATGGGTTAAATAGAAAAGATAGGTAGTAAATATGGTGGGTGGGATTAATTGGAAAAAAATAAAACAAGGGTTTCGATTGGGGGAAGGGGATGGCTAGGGGACTTAGGGAAGGAGAAGGGTTTGTCCGGCTATGTAGGGTTTATTTAGGGTAAATTGGAGGCTTAATATAAGCATTAGATTTAGCCCATTAATTTCCCTGTTGAAGAAGTTTCCTTCTTGAATCAAATTCCTCTTTATCCTGAACTCTTTTCCTACAATTCAAAAGCAAATAAAATAAGGATTAAAATTAAAGATAGACTAATAAAAGAAAATAAATAAAGATGTGCAAAGAAATTCTTAAACTTAAAATTTAAAAACAATTAGATAAATATGAAAGAAAGATGTAGTCTTAATCTTAAAGAATATAAATAAATATATCCTAAAAAGAGAAATAACTAAAATTAATAAATAAAAATAAATAATAAAAAATTAAATAGTTTGAAAAAATAAAAATAAAAACAAAATATCGAAAGGAGAGCATGCTTATGTATCTCCTAAGGTGACCACTTCTTTGTTATGTTCCACATGGGCACCGTTGTAGTGCTTCAATCTTTGTCCGTTAACTTTGAATTCATGTTCGTTAGTGATGGACTTCATTATCACGACACCATGGGAGAATGGTTTGACAACTTCGAATGGTCCCGACCATCTTGATTTCAGTCTTCTCGGGAAAAGTTTCAGCCGAGAATTGAATAAGAGAACTAGTTGCTCTGGCGTGAATTGCCGCGGCAATAGTTTCTTGTCATGCCATTGCTTTGTTTTCTCCTTGTAGATTCGTGCATTGTTATAAGCGAGTGCACGAAATTCTTCTATCTTGTTGAGGTCCAACAAACGCTTTTTCTCGGCACTTTCCCAATCCATATTCACGATCTTGATTGCCCAATATGCCTTGTGCTCGATTTCCACTGGTAGATGACATGTTTTGCCATAGACAAGTCGGAAGGGAGACATCCCTAAGGGTGTTTTGAATGCAGTGCGATATGCCCAAAATGCATCATCTATTCTTACTGACCAATCTTTCCTAGAGGGATTTACAACTTTCTCGAGTATACCCTTCAATTCCCGGTTGGAAATTTTTGCTTGCCCATTGGTTTGTGGGTGATATGCCATGGCAATCTTGTGAGATACACCAAAGCGTTGTAACATCTTGGCGATGAGTTTGTTGTCGAAGTGCTTGCCTTCATCACTGATAATTGCTCTTGGCATACCAAACCGTGTAAATATGTTTTTCTGCAAGAATCGTTGCGTGATCTTGGAATCGTTGGCGGGAACTGCAGCTGCCTCAACCCACTTAGACACGTAGTCGACGGTAAGTAGGATGTAGAGGCTGCCAAATGAGGATAGGAAAGGTCCCATAAAATCAATCCCCCATACATCGAACAATACCACCTCAAGGATGTTTTGGAGCGGCATCTCATGTCGTCTAGAGATATTGCTTGTCCTCTGGCAACGATCACATTGCTTGTAAAATTCTTGGGCATCTTTGTACAATGTTGGCCAATACAAACCAGATTGCAAAACTTTGGTTGCGGTACGTGTTCCCCCAAAATGTCCTCCATAGGGTAAAGAATGGCATTGCCGGAGTACATTCTGCTGCTCCTCTTCAGGGATAAATCGACATATAACCTGATCTGCTCATTGTTTAAACAAAAGAGGCTCGTCCCAAAAGTAATGCTTAGCATCATGGCGGAACCGTTTCTTCCCTTGGTAAGTAAGGCCATAAGGTAAAATACCACAAACAAGGAAATTAACTAAATCCGCATACCAAGGTATTGCCGAGGCATGTGTTGACGTGGCAACTGCTTCTATGGTTGCCGAGGCGTGCGCATCTAGAATTGTCGCGGCATGCACGTCAAGGGTTGCCGAGGCATGCACATCAGTGGTTTCCGAGGCATACGCGTCGGGAGTTGCCGAGGCGTGCGCGTCAAGGGTTGCCAAGGCATGCGCATTAGTGGTTGCCGAGGCAACAAATAGTTGCTCATCCGGGAATGCATCGCATATCTCTAAATCTCCATCCTCCTCCCTATTGCGCTCTAAGCGTGATAAGTGATCGGCCACTTGATTTTCTGTTCCTTTCCTGTCCTTAATTTCAATGTCAAACTCTTGTAAAAGTAATATCCAACGAATCAAACGAGGTTTGGCATCCTTTTTAGCAAATAGATACTTAATTGCCGAATGGTCCGTATGAACAATTACCTTTGTACCAATCAAATAGGATCGGAACTTGTCAAATGCGAAAACTACGGCTAGTAACTCTTTCACCGTTGTTGTGTAATTTACTTGAGTGCTATTAAGAGTTTTACTAGCGTAGTATATCACATGAAAGGTCTTACCTGTGCGTTAGCCTAGGACTGCTCCTACAGTGAAATCACTTGTATCACATATGAGCTCCAAAGGTAGCGTCCAATCGGGTGGAACGACAATGGGTGCCGAGGTAAGCTTTTCCTTTAGGGTTTCGAATGCTTGGGGTGCAAGAATCATCAAAATTGAAGACTTTATCCTATTCAAGCAAATTGCACAAGGGTTTAGTAATCTTAGAAAAATTATGAATGGACCTCTTGTAAAAACCTGCATGTCCAAGAAAGCTTCAGATTCCTTTAACCGAACATGGTGGGGGTAATCTCTCGATCACGTCCACCTTGGCTTTGTCTACTTCAATTCCTTTGGATGAAATCTTGTGGCCGAGCACTATTCCTTCATCTACCATAAAATGGCACTTCTCCCAATTAAGAACTAAATCGGTTTCTTCACATCTTGCCAACATCTTCTCTAGATTGCCGAGGCAACTGTCGAAGTCATTACCAAAAATGGAAAAATCATCCATGAAGATCTTAAGTAAGTCTTAGACCATGTCTGAAAAGAGTGCCATCATGCATCTTTGGAAGGTTGCTGGGGCATTACGCAATCCGAATGGCATCCTTTGGAAAGCATAAGTACCGTATGGGCATGTGAAGGTTGTCTTTTCTTGATCTTCTGGTGCTATGGCAATTTGATTGTAACCTGAACAACCATCAAGAAAACAATAAAAGGGTTTACCTGCAAGATGGTCAAGCATTTGATCAATAAAGGGTAAGGGGAAGTGATCTTTCCTAGTGGCTTTGTTTAACTTTCGATAATCCATACAAACCCTCCAACCGGTCACAGTCCTGGTTGGAATGAGTTCATTGTTTTAATTACTTACCACTGTTATACCTCACTTTTTCGATACACATTGTACAGGACTTACCCATGTACTATCAGAGATAGAGTATATGATGCCGGCGTCAAGCCACTTGATGATTTCTTTTATTACAACTCCTTTCATAGAATGATTCAATCTCCTCTGGGCCTCAATCGAAGGTCTGTGATCATCTTCCAACAAAATCTTATGCATGCACACTGTCGGGCTAATTCCCTTCAAGTCGGCAATTGTCCATCCTATCGCCTTCTTGTGTAGCATCAACATGTTGATCAGCTTCTTTTCATGCTCAGGCTGTAACTTAGAGGAAATAATTATAGGCAATGTATTATCGGTTCCCAAGTAAGCATATTTTAGTTGCCCTAACAACTGTTTCAACTCAAGAATCGGTGGTTGTTCAATTGAGGGCTTTTCGAGTTTACCTTCCTTACCTGAATAATCTAGTGGTTCAAAGTATGTACCTGGTCGATTGACTAACCAATTTGCCTCTTCTTGTTGTTCCTCATCGATCGGTTCTTCATACTCCTCAGGTTCATCTTGATCAGCAATGTAGTTGCCGAGGCAACTAAATTCCTCGTCGAAGTTAAACTCTGTTGTGGCATGAAGAAGTTGGCATTCTTCCGGATCATCGGCATGCCTTAGTGTTTGGAACACATTTGGTTTAACTTGCTGGTCATTCACCCTCATTGTGAGTTCTCCCTTTTCAACATCGATCAAGGTCTCCCTATCGCTAGGAAGGGTCTCCCGAGAATGATAGGTGCATGTTCATCTTCTTCACAATCCAAAACAATAAAGTCAGCGGGAAAAAATAAATTTATGCTTGCCTTCCCGATTCCTAGTTTCTGGAAAACTGATTTAGGCATCAAGTTTATGCTTGCTCCAAGGTCACATAATGCTTTCCCGACATAGTGGTTTTCGATGGAACAAGGTATTGTGAAATTTCCGGGATCTTTCAACTTGGGTGGCATGGGATTGTGCAACATGGTCATGCATCCCTCTATTGCGGCAACTGTTTCAAACTCTCTTAGCCTTGTTCTCTTGGACACAATGTCTTTCAGAAACTTGGCATAGTTCAACATTTGTTCAATCACCTCAACCAATGGCAAGTTGATGTGGACTTGCTTTAGGATATCAAGAAACTTCTTGAATTGATATTCTTGCTTTTGTCGCTTCAACCTTTATGGGAATAGTGGTGGAAGTCGGATATCTTCGATCCTTTCATTGGTCTAGAACCTGATTGATGGTATTGCTAGGGAAACTGGAGTTGCCAAGGTATCGTCAACTAGGGTTACCATGTAGTGCCTATTGTTGGTTGCCGCGGTATGCTTATCGCTGGTTGCCGAGGCATGCTTATCGCTGGTTTCCACGGCAATTCCTGGTTTAGCATCTGAGGTTTTGCCGCTAAGTTCATCTTGTTCTTTTTGTGGAGTTTTGTTTGATCAGCGAGCTTGAGCCTCTTTAAGTTGTTGGCCACTTCTAGTGGTGATCGCCTTACATTACTCATGGCCAGTTCCTCTTGCGACTTCAGCATCGCTAGGTAAGCCTCCTTGCGGTCTAGTTGTAACCACTCATTTTCACTTGTAAATATATTAATATTGCATGTATATTTATTATATGAATGTTACTAATATAAGGTGATGTGTGCATGTATAAGCTATGTATACGTATTAGGGGTGTAGGTATGTCGCGTATGCATCTAGAATATAAGCGTATTTGATTAATATATAGCTATTATGTTAATTATATGTATGATTATACGTATACTAGAATATTATATTAATTAATGATTTTATAATATAAGTATATATTTTCGTATGTATATGTATTGCTGTTATAATTATATTATTATTAATATTATTGGGCTGGTAAAATGAAAAAATTAAATATATATTAAACCCAAATAAACATGAAGTCCAAGTCCAATTACAAGTTCAATTACAAGGCCCGTTTGGCCCAAATCTGAATCCCATTTAATTACAATGTGCAGGTAACTGTGGGCCGTTGGATCAAGATCTGATCCAACGACCACGATGCAACCAAGGTCAAAAATATCTGCCAGGCGCGTGTTCCACACGTATGGACCGTTCGAGTGCCACGCGCGGACGCTTTAATATCCCACGCGCGCGTAAGATCCACGCGTTCTGACTCCTCGACTGCGGAGCTCCACGTGGCGAAATCTCAAGCCGTCTCATCAAATCGAGGCTTCATCCAGGCCGAGCGTTCTTCAAGCCATCTCGATCGTTAGATCAGATCTGATCTAACGGCCGAAAACGCGTCTGGCCGCTGGCAGATTGACCATACCGTCACCGCACCGATATTCAGTCCCCGCGTTCAGATTATGCCAAAGACAACAAGCAAAGTGTCAGTTCAGATCTGAAAAAAGGAAGATGCAACTTGCAACCAAAAAAATAGAGGCAATAATATATATGAAACGGGGCTTTTGTAACGGGGATTAGCGAAAAAAAAGGGAGAGTAAGAACAAAAAAGGGAGAAAAGAGATCTTGTAATACGAAAAATCTGAGAGTTGTAAACTTCCAAGATAATCAAAAGACAGTCCAGTGGTAAATTTTTTGTCTCTTGTTCTTACTTGTTTCTTTACATGCATATACGAAATAAAATAAAATAAAAAGACAGAAACAAAAAGGAAGTAGTCTTACCGGCTTTGTCTGTGGGTCTTCCTCCCCTCGGTGACAAACCTTTCGGCTTCTACAAGCCAGATCTGGTGAACTAAAGGGAGGGGAAGGCCCCCTGGTAGTTATATTTTAGGTTTAGAACTCTTTTTTTTTATTCGTATTTCCTAGATCTAGGGCGAATAGAGGTATATCCTCTGAATCCAACCTAGGATTCGTGTTGAGGACGACAAGGGGGATGTTTTGGTCTATTTTAGAGGTTCATCGGCGCCGGTTAACGGCGGCCGGCAGCGGAGAACACGGCGGCCGACCGCCGGATTCTGGGTATTATATGAACAGACGAGAGAAAACGAAGAACAGAAGACTCTGAAAAACAAGAAAATGAAACAAATGGCCAAAATTTTGATTTCGGCCTTAAAGGGGGGCTTTTATAGTTGTTTTTATTTTACTAAATGGGTAAATTACACACTTAATCCCACCGCGTTTTCAATATTTTCGTTTTTGTCTTGCCGCATGGTATAATCACAGTTCCAGTCCCCCTGATCTTTCAAAAGATTACAATTTCGTCCCTAAATTACACCGAATCAGTTTCTGAATGGTAAAATTACGTCCTTAACCATCTCGCGTTTTTGGATTTTTCACTTTGGGTCTGCCCCTTGGTCTAATTACAATTCTAGTCCTTTTAGGTTTTGATTGTTTCGCAATTTCGTCCCTAAATTACATATTATCGTTCTTTAATTTCTGCCACTGACTTTCGTTTTCCTTTCATTTCAGTCCTGTTTCCTTTGTAAATATTATTGTTCGTATTATAATCGTATATATTGATATTATTTTATTTTATGACCCTCGTATATGACTCGTATTTCATGTTTTTATGTATATATGTGTTAAGTATGATATTCATGTTTTTCCGGTTATTCATATCAAGCATGTTATGTTTTAGTTAATTCGTACATGGCGTATTTTGTATTTTATATTTGTATGTTTCCTTTTTTTAGGGTTACATGTTAGTGTATTTACCCCTTTTGTACGATATGTGGACCTGTATATGTTGGAATATGTTTTATTACCAGTATGCATGTCTTTTTCAAATATTTGTTTGTCTATATGTACTTATTTCTTGCCTTGTTATTTTGACATATTATAGTTGTTTTTATCTATTATTTAGAATAATATGTATATATACATGTTTTAGTCTAGAATATCGTTTATGCTAAATTAGTATTCTGGTATGTCAATATTTATTATATTTAAATGTTTTGTCATGTTTTACGTTTTTGCCACTAAGATTGCATATCAAGATATAACTTGTTAATGCGAGTCCTTTTATCCGAGCGTAAACGGGGCGATATCAAGCGTAGTGATAGTGGTTGGGCGTTTATTCTCGGATAATGGGACCCTTAAAATTTATTCGCAATTATGACCGAATTTTAAAATAATCGTCACTTTAATCCGGAAAATCCAATATTAATAAAGCGGTAATTATTAAAGTACCAATTTTGGGCGTGTGTGGGGTGCTGATCCTTCCCCATCCGTAAATCGACTCCCGAACCCCATCTTTTTTGAATCTCGGTTTTATGGTGTCCGCCTACCTAAGTGGCCGGTGGCGACTCCATTTTTTTATATACAGTTTATTTTAAAACCCCACGGAATAAATATTTTATATCCAAATACCTTTCAAAAAACATTCGAAAAAGCCACGTTTTTATTTTAGCGATACGAAACAAAAAAGGTTTTTCGCTACACTAGTATTCAGGTTTTGAGCAAATTGTCCGACTTGATTTTCCAATGATTTGATTGCCGCCTCTTGGTTTTGCAATCTCATCTCGGTCTTGTTAATAAAAGCATCAGTTTTTTATGAAGTTACTATTCTCAACCAAATAAGATTCAGTTTTCAACATAAAAACATTGAGAGAATTTTCCAAAGAACTAGATGTTGTCGGTTGTTGTTGCGGCAACTGTTGTCGTGGCATATTCTGCTGGAATCTTGATGCTTATGCATTCTGATTGTTCTGGTTTAGAGCATTGTTGGGATTACTCCATGAAAAATTTGGGTGCTTCTTCCAAGCTGGATTATATGCATTGGACATCACATTGTTGTTCCGATTGTAATTCCCCACATAAAAGCTGGATTCCGGATTCTGCATACATTCAGAAGAATCATGGTTACCACCACATAACTCACAAAAGGAATCCATTACCTTGACCGCCTGTATGTTGTTTGGTTTCTGCTTAAGTCATAAATGTGAGTTAATCTTATTTTTCGGCCATTTTGTTGGGGTTTTTGGCGTGCATGTCTAAACGGGCTTTACAGTGGACCCGTTGGAATTGTAACCGAGTAAAAAAATTTGAAAATGAGATTAAGCTATATAATCATATTCAAAAGCCTGTAATCAAATATTTTAACTTATAAAATTTGATTTAATATTATTTTGTGGCCGTTTTGTTGGTTTAAGTTGTGCATGTCTAAATGGGCTTTACAGTGGACCCGTTGGAATTTTGACCGAGTAAACATTTTTGAAAATAAAGTTAAGCTATATAATCAAGTTCAAAAGCCCATAAATAAATATTTTAATTCATAAAATGTGATTTAATCTTATTTTTCGTCCGTTTTGTTGGGGTTTAAGGCGTGCATGTCTAAACGGGCTTTATAGTGGACCCGTTGGAATTTTAACCGAGTACAAAATTCTAAAATTGTGGTTAAGCTGTATAATCATGTTCAAAAGCCCATAACTAAATATTTTAATTTATAAAATTTGATTTACACTTTCTTTGCGGCCATTTTGTTGGGTTTAAGGCGTGCATATTTAAATGGGTTTTACAGTGGACATGTTGGAATTATAATCGAGTAAAAAGCTCTGAAATTGAGGTTAAGTTATATAATCATATTCAAAAGCCCATAATCAAATATGTTAACTCATAAAATTTGATTTAATCTTATTTTTTGGCCACTTTGTTGGGTCGAAGGCATGCATGTTTAAATGGGCTTTACAATGGACCTGTTGGAATTTTGACCGAGTACAAAATTTTGAAAATAGTTAAAAAGCCCATAAAAAATATTTTAAGTCATAAAATATGATTTAATCTTTTTTTCCGGCCGTTTTATTGGTGTTTAAGGAGTGCATGTCTAAACGGGCTTTTCAATGGACCCGTTGGAATTTTAACCTAGTAAAAAGTTAAAATTGAGGTTAAGCTGTATAACCATGTTCAAAAGACCATAACTAAATATTTTAATTCATAAAATTTGATTTAATCTTATTGTGTGGCCGTTTTATTGGGTTTCAGGTGTGCATTTTTAAATGTGCATTACAGTGATCTCATTGGAATTTTAATTAAGTGAAAATTTCAGAAATTGAGGTTAAGCTATATAATCATGTTCAAAATCCCATAAGTAAATTTTTAAGTCATAAAATGTGATTTAATCTTATTTTTCGGCCATTTTGTTGGGGGTTTTGGCGTGCATGTCTAAACGGGCTTTACAGTGGACCCGTTGGAATTGTAACTGAGTAAAAATTTTTGAAAATGAGGTTAAGCTATATAATTATATACAAAATCCCTTAATCAAATATTTTAACTTATAAAATTTGATTTATTATTATTTTGCGGCCGTTTTGTTGGTTTAAGTTGTGTATGTCTAAATGGGCTTTATAGTGGACCCGTTGGAATTTTGACCGAGTAAACATTTTTGAAAATAAAGTTAAGCTATATAATCAAGTTCAAAAACCCATAAATAAATATTTTAAGTCATAAAATGTGATTTAATCTTATTTTTTGTCTGTTTTGTTGGGGTTTAAGGTCTGCATGTCTAAACGGGCTTTATAGTGGACCCGTTGGAATTTTAACCTAGTAAAAAGTTCTAAAGTTGTGGTTAAGCTGTATAATCATGTTCAAAAGCACATAACTAAATATTTTAATTCATAAAATTTGATTTAAACTTTCTTTGCGGCCATTTTGTTTGGGTTTAAGGCGTGAATGTTTAAATGGGCTTTACAGTGGACATGTTGGAATTGTAACCGAGTAAAAAGCTCTGAAATTGAGGTTAAGTTATATAATCATATTCAAAAGCATATAGTCAAATACGTTAACTCATAAAATTTTATTTAATCTTTTTTTTTTGGCCATTTTGTTGGGTCGAAGGCGTACATGTCTAAATGGGCTTTACAGTGGACCTGTTGGAATTTTGACTGAGTAAAAAATTTTGAAAATAGTTAAAAAGCCCATAAAAAATATTTTAAGTCATAAAATGTGATCTAATCTTATTTTTCGACTATTTTATTGGTGTTTAAGGAGTGCATGTCTAAACGGGCTTTACAATGGACTCGTTGGAATTTTAACCGAGTAAAATGTTATAAAATTGAGGTTAAGCTATATAACCATGTTCAAAAGACCATAAATAAATATTTTAATTCATAAAATTTGATTTAATCTTATTGTGTGGCCGTTTTATTGGGTTTCAGGCGTGCATTTTTAAATGTGCATTACAGTGATCCCATTGGAATTTTAATTAAGTGAAAATTTCATAATTTGAGGTTAAGCTATATAACCATGTTCAAAAGCCCATAACTAAATTTTTAAGTCATAAAATGTGATTTAATCTTATTTTTCGGCCGTTTTGTTGGGGTTTTTGGCGTGCATGTCTAAACAAGATTTACAGTGGACCCGTTGGAATTGTAATTGAGTAATTTTTTTTTGAAAAAGAGGTTAAGCTATATAATCATATTCAAAAGCCCATAATCAAATATTTTAACTTGAAAATTTTGATTTAATTTTATTTTGTGGCCGTTTTGTTGGGTTTAAGTTGTGCATGTCTAAATGGGCTTTACAGTGGCCCGTTGGAATTTTGACCGAGTAAACATTTTTGAAAATAAATTTAAGCTATATAATCAAGTTCAAAAGCCCATAAATAAATATTTTATTTCATAAAATATGATTAATCTTATTTTTCGGCCGGTTTATTGGGGTTTAAGGCGTGCATGTCTAAATAGGCTTTACAGTGGACCCGTTGGAATTTTAACCGAGTAAAAAGTTATAAAATTGAGGTTAAAATTTATAATCATGTTCAAAAGCCCATAAAAAAATATTTTAAATTCATAAAATTTGATTTAATCTTACTTTGCGTCCATTTTGTTGGGTTTTAAGGCGTGCATGTCTAAATGGGTTTTAGGTTGGAGGCGTTAGAATTGTAATCGAGTAAAAAGCTCTGAAATTGAGGTTGAGCTATATAATCATATTCAAAAGTCCATAATCAAATATTTTAACTCATAAAATTTGATTTAATCATATTTTTGGCCGTTTTGTTGGGTTTAAGCCGTCGTGCATGTCTAAATGGGCTTTATAGTGCAGCCGTTGGAATTTTGACGGAGTATAAATTTTTGAAAATAAAGTTAAGCTATATAATCAAGTTCAAAATCCCATAACTAAATGTTTTATGTCATAAAATATGATTTAATCTTATTTTTCGGCCGTTTTATTGGGGTTTAAGGCGTACATGTCTAAACTGGCTTTATAGTAGACCAGTTGGAATTTTAACCGAGTAAAAAGTTCTAAAATTGAGGTTAAGCTATATAATCATGTTCAAAAGCTCATGAATAAATGTTTTAATTCATTAATTTTATTTAATCTTATTGTGTGGCCGTTTTATTAGGTTTAAGGCGTGCATTTTTAAATGTGCTTTACAGTGATACCATTGGAATTTTAATTATGTAAAAATTTTCGAAATTGATGTTAAGCTATATAATCATGTTCAAAAGCCAATAACTAATCATTTTAAGTCATAAAATATGATTTAAACTTATTTTTTGGCCATTTTGTTGGGGTTTAAGGCGTGCATTCTAAATGTGGTTTTTGGCGTGCATGTCTAAACGGGCTTTACAGTGGACCCGTTGGAATTGTAACCAAGTAAAAATTTTTGGAAATGAGGTTTAGCTATATCATCACTTTAAAAAGCCCATAATAAAATATTTTAACTCATAAAATTTGACTTAATCTTATTTTGTGGACATTTTGTTGGGTTTAAGGTGTGCATGTCTAAATGGGCTTTACAGTGGATCTGTTAGAATTTTGACCGAGTAAAAATTTTAAAAATGAGGTTAAGCTATACAATATTGTTTAAAATCCCATAACTAAATATTTTAAGTCATAAAATATGATTTAATCTTATTTTTTGGCCGTTTTGTTGGGTTTAAGGCGTGCTTGTCTGAATGGACTTATAGTGGACCTGTTGAAATTTTAACCGAGTAAAAATTTCTGAAAATGATGTTAAGCTATGTAATCATTTTCAAAATCCCTTAACTAAATATTTTAAGTCATAAAACTTGATTCAATCTTATTTTTCAGCCGTTCTGTTGGGGTTTAAGGTGTGCATGTCTAAATGGGCTTTATAGTGGGCCCGTTGGAATTTTAACAGAGTAAAAAGTTATAAAATTGAGTTAAGCTATATAACCATGTTCAAAAGCCCATAACTAAATATTTTAATTCATAAAATTTGATTTAATCTTATTTTTTGGTCATTTTGTTGGGGTTTAAGGCGCGCATGTCTAAATGGGCTTTACAGTGGACCTGTTAAAATTTTAACCGATTAAAAATATCTGAAGATGAGGTTAAGCTATATAATCATGTTCAAAAGCCAATATATAAATATTTTAAGTCATCAAATGTGATTTAATCTTATTTTTGTCCGTTTTGTTGGGGTTTAAGGTGTGCATGTCTAAACGGGCGTATAGTGGACCCGTTGGAATTTTAACCGAGTAAAAAGTTATAAAATTGAGGTTAAGCTGTATAACCATGTTCAAAAGACCATAACTAAATATTTTAATTCATAAAATTTGATTTAATCTTATTGTGTGGTTGTTTTATTGGGTTTCAGGCGTACATTTTTAAATGTGCATTATAGTGATCCCATTGGAATTTTAATTAAGTAAAAATTTCAGAAATTGAGGTTAAGCTATATAATTATGTTCAAAATCCCATAACTAATTTTTTAAGTCATAAAATGTGATTTAATCTTATTTTTCGGCCATTTTGTTGGGGTTTAAGGCGTGCATGTCTAAACGGGCTTTATAGTGGACCCGTTGGAATTTTAACCGAGTAAAAAGTTCTAAAATTGTGGTTAAGCTGTATAATCATGTTCAAAAGCCCATAACTAAATATTTTAATTCATAAAATTTGGTTTAAACTTTCTTTGCGGCCATTTTGTTGGTGTTTAAGGCGTGCATATTTAAATGGGCTTTAGAGTGGACATGTTGGAATTGTAACCGAGTAAAAAGCTCTGAAATTGAGGTTAAGTTATATAATCATATTCCAAAGCCCATAATCAAATATTTTAACTCATAAAATTTGATTTAATCTTATTTTTTTGCCATTTTGTTGGGTCGAATGTGTGCATCTCTAAATAGGCTTTACAGTGGACCTGTTGGAATTTTGATCGAGTACAAAATTTTAAAAATAGTTAAAAGGCCCATAAAAAACATTTTAAGTCATAAAATGTGATCTAATCTTATTTTTCGATCTTTTTATTGGTGTTTAAGGAGTGCATGTCTAAACGGGCTTTACAATGGACCCGTTGGAATTTTAACCGAGCAAAAAGTTATAAAATTGAGGTTAAGCTGTATAACCATGTTCAAAAGACCATAACTAAATATTTTAATTCATAAAATTTGATTTAATCTTATTGTGTGGCCGTTTTATTGGGTTTCAGGCGTGCATTTTTAAATGTGCATTACAGTGATCCCATTGGAATTTTAATTAAGTAAAAATTTCAGAATTTGAGGTTAAGCTATATAATCATGTTCAAAAGCCCATAACTAAATTTTTAAGTCATAAAATGTGATTTAATCTTATTTTTCGGCCGTTTTGTTGGGGGTTTTGGCGTGCATGTCTAAACAGGATTTACAGTGGACCCGTTGGAATTGTAATTGAGTAAATTTTTTTGAAAAAGAGGTTAAGCTATATAATCATATTCAAAAGCCCATAAACAAATATTTTAACTTGAAAATTTTGATTTAATTTTATTTTGTGGCCGTTTTGTTGGGTTTAAGTTGTGCATGTCTAAATGGGCTTTACAGTGGCCCGTTGGAATTTTGACCGAGTAAACATTTTTGAAAATAAATTTAAGCTATATAATCAAGTTCAAAAGCCCATAAATAAATATTTTATTTCATAAAATATGATTAATCTATTTTTCGGCCGTTTTATTGGGGTTTAAAGCGTGCATGTCTAAATAGGCTTTACAGTGGACCCGTTGGAATTTTAACCGAGTAAAAAGTTATAAAATTGAGGTTAAAATTTATAATCATGTTCAAAAGCCCATAAACAAATATTTTAAATTCATAAAATTTGATTTAATCTTACTCTGCGTCCATTTTGTTGGGTTTTAAGGCGTGCATGTCTAAATGGTCTTTAGATTGGAGGCGTTAGAATTGTAATCGAGTAAAAAGCTCTGAAATTGAGGTTAAGCTATATAATCATATTCAAAAGTTCATAATCAAATATTTTAACTCATAAAATTTGATTTAATCATATTTTTGGCCATTTTGTTGGGTTTAAGCCGTCGTGCATGTCTAAATGGGCTTTATAGTGCAGTCGTTGGAATTTTGACGGAGTATAAATTTTTAAAAATAAAGTTAAGCTATATAATCAAGTTCAAAATCCCATAACTAAATATTTTATGTCATAAAATATGATTTAATCTTATTTTTCGGCCGTTTTATTGGGGTTTAAGGCGTACATGTCTAAACTGGCTTTATAGTTGACCATTTGGAATTTTAACCGAGTAAAAAGTTCTAAAATTGAGGTTAAGCTATATAATCATGTTCAAAAGCTCATGAATAAATGTTTTAATTCATTAATTTTATTTAATCTTATTGTGTGGCCGTTTTATTAGGTTTAAGGCGTGCATTTTTAAATGTGCTTTACAGTGATACCATTGAAATTTTAATTATGTAAAAATTTTCGAAATTGATGTTAAGCTATATAATCATGTTCAAAAGCCAATAACTAATCATTTTAAGTCATAAAATATGATTTAAACTTATTTTTTGGCCATTTTGTTGGGGTTTTAAAGCGTGCATGTCTAAATGTGGTTTTTAGCGTGCATGTCTAAACAAGCTTTACAAAGACTCGTTGGAATTGTAACCAAGTAAAAATTTTTGGAAATGAGGTTTAGCTATATCATCACTTTAAAAAGCCCATAATAAAATATTTTAACTCATAAAATTTGACTTAATCTTATTTTGTGGACATTTTGTTGGGTTTAAGGTGTGCATGTCTAAATGGGCTTTACAGAGGATCTGTTAGAATTTTGACCGAGTAAAAATTTTAAAAATGAGGTTAAGCTATATAATATTGTTTAAAATCCCATAACTAAATATTTTAAGTCATAAAATATGATTTAATCTTATTTTTTGGCCGTTTTGTTGGGTTTAAGGCGTGCTTGTCTGAATGGACTTATAGTGGACCTGTTGAAATTTTAACCAAGTAAAAATTTTTGAAAATGATGTTAAGCTATGTAATCATTTTCAAAATCCCTTAACTAAATATTTTAAGTCATAAAACTTGATTCAATCTTATTTTTCAGCCGTTCTGTTGGGGTTTAAGGTGTGCATGTCTAAATGGCTTTATAGTGGGCCCGTTGGAATTTTAACAGAGTAAAAAGTTCTAAAATTGAGTTAAGCTATATAACCATGTTCAAAAGCCCATAACTAAATATTTTAATTCATAAAATTTGATTTAATTTTATTTTTTGGTCATTTTGTTGGGGTTTAAGGCGCGCATGTCTAAATGGGCTTTACAGTGGGCCTATTAATATTTTAACCGAGTAAAAATTTCTGAAGATGAGGTTAAGCTATATAATCATGTTCAAAAGCCAATATATAAATATTTTAAGTCATCAAATGTGATTTAATCTTATTTTTGTCCGTTTTGTTGGGGTTTAAGGCGTGCATGTCTAAACGGGCGTTATAGTGGACCCGTTGGAATTTTAACCGAGTAAAAAGTTATAAAATTGAGGTTAAGCTGTATATCCATGTTCAAAAGACCATAACTAAATATTTTAATTCATAAAAGTTGATTTAATCTTATTGTGTGGTCGTTTTATTGAGTTTCAGGCGTACATTTTTAAATGTGCATTATAGTGATCCCATTGGAATTTTAATTAAGTAAAAATTTCAGAAATTGAGGTTATGATATATAATTATGTTCAAAATCCCATAACTAAATTTTTAAGTCATAAAATGTGATATAATTTTATTTTTCGGCCATTTTGTTGGGGTTTAAGGCGTGCATGTCTAAACGGGCTTTATAGTGGACCCGTTGGAATTTTAACCGAGTAAAAAGTTCTAAAATTGTGGTTAAGCTGTATAATCATGTTCAAAAGCCCATAACTAAATATTTTAATTCATAAAATTTGGTTTAAACTTTCTTTGCGGCCATTTTGTTGGTGTTTAAGGCGTGCATATTTAAATAGGCTTTACAATGGACATGTTGGAATTGTAACTGAGTAAAAAGCTCTGAAATTGAGGTTAAGTTATATAATCATATTCCAAAGCCCATAATCAAATATTTTAACTCATAAAATTTGATTTAATCTTATTTTTTTGCCATTTTGTTGGGTCGAATGCGTGCATGTCTAAATAGGCTTTACAGTGGACCTGTTGGAATTTTGATCGAGTACAAAATTTTGAAAATAGTTAAAAGGCCCATAAAAAATATTTTAAGTCGTAAAATGTGATCTAATCTTATTTTTCGATCTTTTTATTGGTGTTTAAGGAGTGCATGTCTAAACGGGCTTTACAATGGACCCGTTGGAATTTTAACCGAGCAAAAAGTTATAAAATTGAGGTTAAGCTGTATAACCATGTTCAAAAGACCATAACTAAATATTTTAATTCATAAAATTTGATTTAATCTTATTGTGTGGCCGTTTTATTGGGTTTCAGGCGTGCATTTTTAAATGTGCATTACAGTGACCCCATTGGAATTTTAATTAAGTAAAAAATTCAGAATTTGAGGTTAAGCTATATAATCATATTCAAAAGCCCATAACTAAAATTTTAAGTCATAAAATGTGATTTAATCTTATTTTTCGGCCGTTTTGTTGGGGTTTTTGGCGTGCATGTCTAAACAGGATTTATAGTGGACCCGTTGGAATTGTAATTGAGTAATTTTTTTTGAAAAAGAGGTTAAGCTATATAATCATATTCAAAATCCCATAATCAAATATTTTAACTTGAAAATTTTGATTTAATTTTATTTTGTGGCGTTTTGTTGGGTTTAAGTTGTGCATGTCTAAATGGGCTTTACAGTGGCCCGTTGGAATTTTGACCGAGTAAACATTTTTGAAAATAAATTTAAGCTATATAATCAAGTTCAAAAGCCCATAAATAAATATTTTATTTCATAAAATATGATTAATCTTATTTTTCGGCCGGTTTATTGGGGTTTAAGGCGTGCATGTCTAAATAGGCTTTACAGTGGACCCGTTGGAATTTTAACCGAGTAAAAAGTTATAAAATTGAGGTTAAAATTTATAATCATGGTCAAAAGCCCATAAACAAATATTTTAAATTCATAAAATTTGATTTAATCTTACTTTGCGTCCATTTTGTTGGGTTTTAAGGCGTGCATGTCTAAATGGTCTTTAGATTGGAGGCGTTAGAATTGTAATCGAGTAAAAAGCTCTGAAATTGAGGTTAAGCTATATAATCATATTCAAAAGTCCATAATCAAATATTTTAACTCATAAAATTTGATTTAATCATATTTTTGGTCGTTTTGTTGGGTTTAAGCCGTCGTGCATGTCTAAATGGGCTTTATAGTGCAGCAGTTGGAATTTTGACGGAGTATAAATTTTTGAAAATAAAGTTAAGCTATATAATCAAGATCAAAATCCCATAACTAAATATTTTATGTCATAAAATATGATTTAATCTTATTTTTTGGCCGTTTTATTGGGGTTTAAGGCGTACATGTCTAAACTGGCTTTATAGTTGACCATTTGGAATTTTAACCGAGTAAAAAGTTCTAAAATTGAGGTTAAGCTATATAATCATGTTCAAAAGCTCATGAATAAATGTTTTAATTCATTAATTTTATTTAATCTTATTGTGTGGCCGTTTTATTAGGTTTAAGGCGTGCATTTTTAAATGTGCTTTACAGTGATACCATTGGAATTTTAATTATGTACAAATTTTCGAAATTGATGTTAAGCTATATAATCATGTTCAAAAGCCAATAACTAATCATTTTAAGTCATAAAATATGATTTAAACTTATTTTTTGGCCATTTTGTTGGGGTTTAAGGCGTGCATGTCTAAATGTGGTTTTTGGCGTGCATGTCCAAACGGGCTTTACAGTGGACCCGTTGGAATTGTAACCAAGTAAAAAATTTTGGAAATGAGGTTTAGCTATATCATCACTTTAAAAAGCCCATAATAAAATATTTTAACTCATAAAATTTGACTTAATCTTATTTTGTGGACATTTTGTTGGGTTTAAGGTGTGCATGTCTAAATGGGCTTTACAGTGGATCTTTAGAATTTTGACCGAGTAAAAATTTAAAAAATGAGGTTAAGCTATATAATATTGTTTAAAATCCCATAACTAAATATTTTAAGTCATAAAATATGATTTAATCTTATTTTTTGGCCGTTTTGTTGGATCTAAGGCGTGCTTGTCTGAATGGACTTATAGTGGACCTGTTGAAATTTTAACCGAGTAAAAATTTCTGAAAATGGTGTTAAGCTATGTAATCATTTTCAAAATCCCTTAACTAAATATTTTAAGTCATAAAAATTGATTCAATCTTATTTTTCAGCCGTTCTGTTGGGGTTTAAGGTGTGCATGTCTAAATGGGCTTTATAGTGGGCTCGTTGGAATTTTAACAGAGTAAAAAGTTCTAAATTTGAGTTAATCTATATAACCATGTTCAAAAGCCCATAACTAAATATTTTAATTCATAAAATTTGATTTAATCTTAATTTTTGGTCATTTTGTTGGGGTTTAAGGCGCGCATGTCTAAATGGGCTTTACAGTGGACCTGTTAAAATTTTAACCGATTAAAAATTTCTGAAGATGAGGTTAAGCTATATAATCATGTTCAAAAGCCAATATATAAATATTTTAAGTCATCAAATGTGATTTAATCTTATTTTTGTCCGTTTTGTTGGGGTTTAAGGTGTGCATGTCTAAACGGGCGCTATAGTGGACCCGTTGGAATTTTAACCGAGTAAAAAGTTATAAAATTGAAACTAAGCTGTATAACCATGTTCAAAAGACCATAACTAAATATTTTAATTCATAAAATTTGATTTAATCTTATTGTGTGGTCGTTTTATTGGGTTTCAGGCGTACATTTTTAAATGTGCATTATAGTGATCCCATTGGAATTTTAATTAAGTAAAAATTTCAGAAATTGAGGTTAAGCTATATAATTATGTTCAAAATCCCATAACTAAATTTTTAAGTCATAAAATGTGATTTAATTTTATTTTTAGGCCATTTTGTTGGGGTTTAAGGCGTGCATGTCTAAACGGGCTTTATAGTGGACCCGTTGGAATTTTAACAGAGTAAAAAGTTCTAAAATTGTGGTTAAGCTGTATAATCATGTTCAAAGCCCATAACTAAATATTTTAATTCATAAAATTTGATTTAAACTTTCTTTGCGGCCATTTTGTTGGTGTTTAAGGCGGGCATGTATAAATGGGCATTACAGTGGACTCGTTGGAATTTTAACCGAGTAAAAAGTTTTGAAAATGAGGTTAAGCTATATAAACATGTTCAATATCCCATAAATAAATATTTTAAGTCATAAAATGTGATTTAATTTAATTTTCCGGTCGTTTTGTTGGGGTTTAAGACATGCATGTCAAAATGAGCTTTACATTAGACCCGTTTGAATTTTAGCTGAGTAAAAAGTTTTGAAATTGAGGTTAAGCTATATAATCATATTCAGAATCCCATAAATAAATATTCTAAGTCATGAAATTTCATTTAATCTTGTTTTTTGGCCATTTTGTTGGGGTTTAAGGCGTGCATGTCTAAATGGGCTTTATAGTGGACCCGTTGGAATTTTAACCGAGTAAAAAGTTCTAAAATTGTGGTTAAGCTGTATAATCATGATCAAAAGCCCATAAATAAATATTTTAATTCATAAAATTTGATTTAAACTTTCTTTGCGGACATTTTGTTGGAGTTTAAGACGTGCATGTTTAATGGGCTTTATAGTGGACATGTTGGAATTGTAACCGAGTAAAAAGCTCTGAAATTGAGGTTAAGTTATATAATCATATTCAAAAGCCCATAATCAAATATTTTAACTCATAAAATTTGATTTAATCTTATTTTTTGGCCATTTTGTTGGGTCGAAGGCGTGCATGTCTAAATGGGCTTTACAATGGACCCGTTGGAATTTTGACCGAGTACAAAATTTTGAAAATAGTAAAAAATCCCATAAAAATATTTTAAGCCATAAAATGTGATTTAATCTTATTTTTCGGCCGTTTTATTGGTGTTTAATGAGTGCATGTCGAAACGGGCTTTACAATGGACTCGTTGGAATTTTAACCAAGTAAAAGGTTATAAAATTGAGGCTAAGCTGTATAACCATGTTCAAAAGGCCATAACTATAATTTTAATTCGTAAAATTTGATTTAATCTTATTATGTGGCCGTTTTATTGGGTTTCTGGCGTGCATTTTTAAATGTGCATTACAGTGATCCCATTGGAATCTTAATTAAGTAAAAAATTCAGAAATTGAGGTTAAGCTATATAATCATGTTCAAAATCCCATAACTAAATTTTTAAGTCATAAAATGTGATGTAATCTTATTTTTCGGTCGTTTTGTTAGGGTTTTTGGCGTGCATGTCTAAACAGGCTTTCCAGTGGACCCATTGGAATTGTAATCGAGTAATTTTTTTTGAAAATGAGGTTAAGCTATATAATCATATTCAAAAGCCCCTAATCAAATATTTTAACTTATAAAATTTGATTTAATCCTATTTTGTGGCCGTTATGTTGTGTTTAAGTTGTGCATGTCTAAATGGGCTTTATAGTGGACCCGTTAGAATATTGACCGAGTAAAAATTTTTGAAAATAAAGTTAAGCTATATAATCAAGTTCAAAATCCCATAAATAAATATTTTAATTCATAAAATATGATTTAATCTTATTTTTTGGCCGATTTATTGGGGTTTAAGGCGTGTATGTCTAAATGGGCTTTACAGTGGATCCGTTAGAATTTTAACCGAGTAAAAAGTTATAAAACTGAGGTTAAGTTGTATAATCATGTTCAAAAGCCCATAAATAAATATTTTAAATTCATAAAATTTGATTTAATCTTACTTTGCGTCTATTTTGTTGGGTTTTAAGGCGTGCATGTCTAGATGGTCTTTAGAGTGGACCCGTTGGAATTGTAATTGAGTAAAAAGCTCTGAAATTGAAGTTAAGCTATATAATCATATTCAAAATTCCATAATCAAATATTTTAACTCATAAAAATTGATTTAATCATATTTTCTGGTCGTTTTGTTGGGTTTAAAACGTGCATGTCTAAATGGGCTTTATAGTGGACCCGTTGGAATTTTGACGGAGTATAAATTTTTGAAAATAAAGTTAAGCTATATAATCATGTTCAAAATCCAATAACTAAATATTTTAAGTCATAGAATATGATTTAATCTTAGTTTTTGGCCATTTTTTGGGGTTTAAGGCGTGAATGTCTAAACTGGCTTTACACTGGACCAGTTGGAATTTTAGCCGAGTAAAAAGTTCTAAAATTGAGGTTAAGCTATATAATCATGTTCAAAAGCTCGTAAATAAATATTTTAATTCATTAATTTTATTTAATCTTATTGTGTGGCCGTTTTATTGGGTTTAAGGCGTGCATTTTTAAATGTGTTTTGCAGTGATACCGTTGGAATTTTAATTAAGTAAAAATTTTAGAAATTGAGGTAAAGCTATATAATCATGTTCAAAAGCCCATAACTAAATTTTTAAGTTATAAAATGTGATTTAATCTTATTTTTCGGCCATTTTGTTGGGGTTTTTGGCGTGCATGTCTAAACGGGCTTTACAGTGGACCCGTTGGAATTGTAACCGAGTAAATTTTTTTGAAAATGAGGTTAAGCTATATAATAATATTCAAAATCCCATAATCAAATATTTTAACTTATAAAATTTGATTTAACCTTATTTTGTTGCCGTTTTGTTGGGTTTAAGTTGTGCATGTCTAAATGGTCTTTACAGTGGACCCGTTAGAATTTTGACCGAGTAAAAATTCTAAAAATGAGGTTAAGCTATATAATATTGTTTAAAAATCCCATAGCTAAAAATTTTAAGTCATAAAATATGATTTAATCTTATTTTTGGCCGTTTTGTTGGGGTTTAAGGCGTGCATGTCTAAATGAGTGTTCCAATGGACTCGTTGGAATTTTAACCGAGTAAAATTTTTTGAAAACGAGGTTAAGCTATATAAACATGTTCAAAAGCCCATAAGTAAATATTTTAAGTCATAAAATGTGATTTAATCTAATTTTCCGGCCGTTTTGTTGGGGTTTAAGGCATGCATGTCAAAATGGGCTTTACATTAGACCCGTTGGAATTTTAACCAAGTAAAAAGTTCTGAAATTGAGGTTAAGCTATATAATCATATTCAGAATCCCATAAATAAATATTTTAAGTCATGAAATTTGATTTAATCTTGTTTTTTGGCCATTTTGTTGGGGTTTAAGGCGTGCATGTCTAAATGGGCTTTATAGTGGACCCGTTAGAATTTTAACCGAGTAAAAAGTTCTAAAATTGTGGTTAAGCTGTATAATCATGTTCAAAAGCCCATTTAATTATTAAAATTTAATTTAATCTTATTTTTTGGCCATTTTGTTGTGGTTTATGGCATGCATGTCTAAAAGTGCTTTACAGTGGACCCGTTGGAATTTTAACTAAATAAAAATTTCTGAAAATTAGGTTAAGCTATGTAATCATGTTCAAAAGCCCATAAATAAATATTTTAAGTCATAAAATGTGATATAATCTTATTTTTTGGCCGTTTTGTTGGGTTTAAGGCGTGCATGTCTAAACGGGCTTTATAGTGGACCCGTTGGAATTTTAACCGAGTAAAAAGTTCTAAAATTGTGGTTAAGCTTTATAATCATACTCAAAATCCCATAATCAAATTTTTTAAGCCATGAAATTTGATTTAATCTTATTTGTGGCAGTTTTGTTGAGTTTAAGGCGTGCATGTCTAAACAGACTTTATAGTGGATCCGTTGGAATTTTAACCGAGTAAAAATTTCTGAAAATGTGGTTAAGCTATATAATTATGTTCAAAAGCCCATAACTAAATATTTTAAGTCATAAAATGTGATTTAATCTTATTTTTTTGCCGTTTTTTTGTTGGCGTGCATGTCTAAACGGGCTTTATAGTGGACCCGTTGGAATTTTAACCGAGAAACATTTATAAAATTGAGGTTAAGCTATATAATCATGTTCAGTAGCCATAACTAAATATTTTAATTCATAAAATTTTATTTAATCTTACTTTGCATCCATTTTCTTGGGTTTTAAGGCATGCATGTCTAAATAGGCTTTATAGTAGACCCGTTGGAATTGTAACCGAGTAAAAAGCTCTGAAATTGAGGTTAAGCTATATAATAATATTCAAAAGCCCATAATCAAATATTTTAACTCACAAAATTTGATTTAATCTTATTTTGTGGCCATTTTGTTCCCATAACTAAATTTTTTAAGTCGTATAATGTGATTTAATATTATTTTTCGGCCGTTTTGTTGGGTGTTAAAACGTGCATGCCTAAATGGGTTTTATAGTGGACCTGTTGGAATTTTAACCAAGTAAAAAGTTTTGAAAATGAGGTTAAGATATATAATCATGTTAAAAAGACCCTAAATAAATATTTTAAGTCATAAAACTTGATTTAAACTTATTTTTCGGCCATTTGTTGGGGTTAGGCGTGCATGTCTAAATGGGCTTTACAGTGAGGCTGTTGGAATTTTAACCGAATAAAAAGTTCTGAAATTGAGGTAAGCTATATAATCATAATCAAAAGCCCATAATAAAATTTTTTAATTCATAAAATTTGATTTAATCTTGTTTTGCAGCTATTTTGTTGGGGTTTAAGTCGTACATGTCTAAATGGGCTTTATAGTGGACCCGTTAAAATTTTAACCGAGTAAAAATTTCTGAAAAAGAGGTTAAGCTATATAATCATATTCAAAAGCCCATAATCAAATATTTTAATTCATAAAATTTGATTTAATCTTATTTTGTAGCCGTTTTGTTGGGTTTAAGGCGTGCATGTCTAAATAGGCTTTACAGTGGACCCGTTGGAATTTTGACCAAGTAAAAACTTTTGAAAATGAGGTTAACTATATAATCATGGTCAAAAGCCCATAACTAAATATTTTAACCGAGTAAAATTTTTTGAAAACGAGGTTAAGCTATATAATCGTATTTCATAGCCCATAATCAAATATTTTAACTCATAAAATTTGATTTAATCTTATTTTTGGCCGTTGTTCTGGGTTTAAGGCTCACGTGTTTAATTGGGCTTTATAGTGGACCCGTTTGAATTTTAACCAAGTAAAAAGTTCTGAAATTGAGGTTAATCTATATAATCAAATTCAAAATCCCATAATAAAATATTTTAACAACTGGAATTTATATTGTCGTATTTTTTGGCCGTTTTGTTGGGTTTAAGGCGTGCATGTCGAAATGGGCTTATAGCGGACTCGTTTAAATTATAACCGAGTAAATTTTTTTGAAAACGAGGTTAAGAATGGGCTTTACAGTGGACCCGTTGGAATTTTAACCTAGTAAAATGTTCTGAAATTGAGTTTAATCTATATAATAATATTCAAAAGCGTTTAATCAAATATTTTAACTCATGAAATTTGATTTAATCTTATTTTGTGGCCGTTTTGTTGGGTTCAATGAGTGCATGTCTAAATGGGCTTATAGTGGACCCGTTGAAATTTAACCAGGTAAAAATTTCTAAAAATGAGGTTAAGCTATATAATCATGTTCAAAAGCCCAAAACTAAATATTTGAAGTCATAAAATTTGATTTAATCTTATTTTTCGTCCATTTTGTTGGGATTTAAGGCGTGCATGTCTGAACGGGCTTTACAGTGGATCCGTTGGAATTTTAAATGAGTAAAAAGTTCTTAAATTGAGGATAAGCTATATAATCATATTCAAAAGCCCATAAAAATATTTTAACTCATGAAATATGATTTAATCGTATTTTGAGGCCGTTTAGTTGGGTTTAAGGCGTCCATGTCTAAATGGGCTATATAGTGGACCCGTTGGAATTTTAACCGAGTAAAAATTTCTGAAAATGAGGTTAAGCTATATAATCATGTTCAAAAGCCAATAACTAAATATTTTAACCGAGTAAAATTTCTGAAAATGAGGTTAAGCTATATAATCATATTCCATAGCCATAATCAAATATTTTAACTCATAAAATTTGATTTAATCTTATTTTGTGGCCGTTTTGTTGGGTTTAAGGTGCACATGTTTAAATGGGATTTACAGTGGACCCCTTGGAATTTTAACCATGTAAAAATTTATGAAAATGAGATTAAGCTGTATAATCATGTTCCAAAACCCATAACTAAATATTATAAGCATAAAATGTGATTTAACCTTATTTTTTGTTCTTTTTGTTGGGTTTAAGGCGTGAGTGTCTAAATGGGCTTTATAGTGGACCCGTTGGAATTTTAACCGAGTAAAAAGTTCTAAAACTGAGGTTAAGCTATATAATCATATTCAAAAGCCCACAATAAAACATTTTAACTATTGAAATTTTATTTAATCTTATTTTGTGGCAGTTTTGTCGGGTTTAAGGCGTGCATATCTAAATTGGCTTATAGTGGACTCCTTAGAATTTTAACTGAGTAAAAATTTCTGAAAATGAGGTTAAGATATATAATAATGTTCAAAAGCCCAAAACTAAATATTTTAAGACATAAAATTTTATTTAATCTTATTTTGTGGCGGTTTTGTTGGGTTTAAGGCGAGCATGTCTAAATGGGCTTTAGAGTGGACCCGTTGGAATTTTAACGTATTAAAAAGTTTTGAAATTGAGGTAAGCTATATAATCATATTCAAAAGCATATAATAAAATATTTTAACTCATGAAATTTGATTTAATCTTATTTTGTGGCCATTTTGTTGGGTTCAATGCGTGCATGCCTAAATGGGCTTATAGTGGACCCGTTGGAATTTTAACCGAGTAAAATTTTTTGAAAATGAGGTAAAGCTATATAATCATATTCAAAAGCCCATAAAATAAATATTTTAAGTCATAAAATTTGATTTAATCTTATTTTTCGGCCACTTTGTTGGGGTTTAAGGCGTGCATGTATAAATGGGCTTTATAGTGGACCCGTTGCAATTTTAAAAGAGTAAATAGTTCTTAAATTGAGGTTAAGCTATATAATCATATTCAAAATCCCATAATAAAATATTTTAACTCATTAAATTTGATTTAATCTTATTTGGTGGCCATTTTCTTCGGTTTAAGACATGCATGTCTAAATGGGCTTCACAGTAGACTCGTTGAAATTTTAACCGAGTAAAAATTTCTAAGAATGAGGTTAAACTATATAATCAAGTTTAAAAGCCCATAATAAAATATTTAACTAATAAAATTTGATTTAATCTTATTTTGTTGGGTTTAAGGCATGCATGTCAAAATAGGCTTTACAGTGGACCCGTTGGAAGTTTAACCGAGTAAAAAATTCTGAAAATGAGATTAAGCTATATAATCATGTCCAAAATCCTATAACTAAATATTTTAAGTCATAAAATGTGATTTAATCTTATTTTTTGGCCATTTTGTTGAGGTTTAAGGCATGCATGTCTAAGTGGGCTTTATAGTGGACCCGTTTGAATTTTAACCAAGTAAAAAGTTCTGAAATTGAGGTTAAGCTATATAATCATATTCAAAAGCCCATAATCAAATATTTTATCTCATGAAATATGATTTAATCTTATTTTGTGGCTGTTTTGTTGGGTTTAAGGCATGCATGTCTAAATGGGATATACAGTGGACCCGTTGGAATTTTAGTCGAGTAAAAATTTCTGAAAATGAGGTTAATCTATATAATCATGTTCAAAAGCCATAACTAAATATTTTAACTGAGTAAAAATTTTTGAAACTGAGGTTAAGCTATATAATCATATTCCATAGCCCATAATCAAATATTTTAACTCATAAAATTTGATCTAATCTTATTTTTGGCCGTTTTGCTGGGTTTAAGGCGCACAAGTTTAAATGGGCTTTAAAGTGGGCCCGTTTGAATTTTAAACAAGTAAAAATTTCTAAAAAAGAGGCTAAGCTATATAATCATGTTCCGAAGCCCATAACTAAATATTTTAAGTCATAAAATGTGATTTAATCTTATTTTCCGGCCGTTTTGTTGGGTTTAAGGCATGAGTGTCTAAATGGGCTTTACAGTGGACCCGTTGGAATTTTAACCGAGTAAAAAGTTGTAAAATTGAGGTTAAACTATATAATCGTATTCAAAATCCATAATAAAATATTTTAACTAATGGAATTTTATTTAGTCTTATTTTGTGGCCGTTTTATTGGGTTTAAGGCGTGCAAGTGTAAATGGGCTAATAGTGGACCCGTTGGAATTTTAACAGAGTAAAAAATTTTGAAAATGAGGTTAAGATATATAATCATGTTCAAAAGCCCATAACTAAATATTTTAAGTCATAAAATTTGATTTAATCTTATTTTGTGATCGTTTGTTGGGTTTAAGGCATGCATGTCTAAATGGGCTTTACATAGACCCATTGGAATTTTAATCTAGTAAAAAGTTCTGGAATTGAGGTTAAGCTACATAATCATATTCAAAAGCATATAATCAAATATTTTTTCTCATGAAATTTGATTTAATCTTATCTTGTGCATATTTTTATGGGTTCAAGTGCGTGCTTGTCTAAATGGGTTTTATAGTGGACTGTTGGAATTTTAACCCGAGTAAAAAGTTCTAAAACTGAGGTTAAGCTATATAATCATATTCAAAAGCCCACAATAAAACATTTTAACTATTGAAATTTTATTTAATCTTATTTTGTGGCGTTTTGTTGGGTTTTAAGGCGTGCATATCTAAATTGGCTTATAGTGGACTCCTTAGAATTTTAACCGAGTAAAAATTTCTGAAAATGAGGTTAAGATATATAATAATGTTCAAAAGCCCAAAACTAAATATTTTAAGACATAAAATTTTATTTAATCTTATTTTGTATGGGTTTTGTTGGGTTTAAAGCGAGCATGTCTAAATGGGCTTTAGAGTGGACCCGTTGGAATTTTAACGTATTAAAAAAAGTTTTGAAATTGAGGTAAGCTATATAATCATATTCAAAAGCATATAATAAAATATTTTAACTCATGAAATTTGATTTAATCTTATTTGTGGCCATTTTGTTGGGTTCAATGCGTGCATGCCTAAATGGCTTATAGTGGGCCCGTTGAATTTTAAACCAAGTAAAATTTTTTGAAAATGAGGTAAAGCTACAAAATCATATTCAAAAGCCCATAAAATAAATATTTTAAGTAATCAAATTTGATTTAATCTTATTTTTCGGCCATTTTATTGGGGTTTAAGGCGTGCATGTCTAAATGGGCTTTATCGTGGACCCGTTGCAATTTTAACAGAGTAAATAGTTCTTAAATTGAGGTTAAGCTATATAATCATATTCAAAATCCCATAATAAAATATTTTAACTCATTAAATTTGATTTAATCTTATTTGGTGGCCATTTTCTTCGGTTTAAGACATGCATGTCTAAATGGGCTTCACAATAAAAGTCGTTGAAATTTTAACCGAGTAAAAATTTTTGAAAAATGAGGTTAAGCCATATAATAAAGTTCAAAAGCCCATAATAAAATATTTTAACTAATAAAATTTGATTTAATCTTATTTTGTTGCCATTTTGTTGTGTTTAAGGTGTGCATGTCAAAATGGGCTTTATAGTGGACCCGTTGCAATTTTAACCGAGTAAAAATTTCTGAAAATGAGGTTAAGCTATATAATCATGTCCAAAATCCCATAACTAAATATTTTAAGTCATAAAATGTTATTTAATCTTATTTTCGGCCATTTTGTTGGGGTTTAAGGCGTGCATGTCTAAATGGGCCTTATAGTGGACCCGTTAGAATTTTAACCGAGTAAAAAGTTCTAAAATTGAGGTTAAGCTATATAATCATATTCAAAATCCCATAATCAAATATTTTAACTCATGAAATATTATTTAATCTTATTTTGTGGCTGTTTTGTTGGGTTTAAGGCACACATGTCTAAATGGGATATGCAAAAATGGACCCGTTGGAATTTTAGTCGAGTAAAAATTTTTGAAAATGAGGTTAATCTATATATTCATGTTCAAAAGCCCATAACTAAATATTTTAACTGAGTAAAAAGTTTTGAAACTGAGGTTAAGCTATATAATCATATTCCATAGCCCATAATCAAATATTTTAACTCATAAATTTTGATCTAATCTTATTTTTGACCGTTTTGCTGGGTTTAAGGCGCACAAGTTTAAATGGTCTTTAAAGTGGGCCCGTTTGAATTTTAAACAAGTAAAAATTCCTGAAAAAGAGGCTAAGCTATATAATCATGTTCTGAAGCCCATAACTAAATATTTTAAGTCATAAAATGTGATTTAATCTTATTTTAAATTTTATTTTGTTGGGTTTAAGACGTGAGTGTCTAAATGGGCTTTACAGTGACCCGTTGGAATTTTAACCGAGTAAAAAGTTCTAAAATTGAGGTTAAACTATATAATCGTATTCAAAATCCATAATAAAATATTTTAACTAATGAAATTTTATTTAGTTTTATTTTGTGGCCGTTTTATTGGGTTTAAGGCGTGCAAGTGTAAATGGGCTAATAGTGGACCCGTTGGAATTTTAACCGAGTAAAAATTTCTGAAAATGAGGTTAAGATATATAATCATGTTCAAAAGCCTATAACTAAATATTTTAAGTCATAAAATTTGATTTAATCTTATTTTGTGATCGTTTGTTGGGTTTAAGGCATGCATGTCTAAATGGGCTTTACATAGACCCATTGGAATTTTAATCTAGTAAAAAGTTCTGAAATTGAGGTTAAGCTACATAATCATATTCAAAAGCATATAATCAAATATTTTATCTCATGAAATTTGATTTAATCTTATTTTGTGCATATTTTTATGGGTTCAGTGCGTGCTTGTCTAAATGGGTTTATAGTGGACCCGTTGGAATTTTAACCGAGTAAAAAGTTCTAAAACTGAGGTTAAGCTATATAATCATATTCAAAAGCCCACAATAAAACATTTTAACTATTGAAATTTTATTTAATCTTATTTTGTGGCAGTTTTGTCGGGTTTAAGGCGTGCATATCTAAATTGGCTTATAGTGGACTCCTTAGAATTTTAACTGAGTAAAAATTTCTGAAAATGAGGTTAAGATATATAATAATGTTCAAAAGCCCAAAACTAAATATTTTAAGACATAAAATTTTATTTAATCTTATTTTGTGGCGGTTTTGTTGGGTTTAAGGCGAGCATGTCTAAATGGGCTTTAGAGTGGACCCGTTGGAATTTTAACGTATTAAAAAGTTTTGAAATTGAGGTAAGCTATATAATCATATTCAAAAGCATATAATAAAATATTTTAACTCATGAAATTTGATTTAATCTTATTTTGTGGCCATTTTGTTGGGTTCAATGCGTGCATGCCTAAATGGCTTATAGTGGGCCCGTTGGAATTTTAACCAAGTAAAATTTTTTGAAAATGAGGTAAAGCTACAAAATCATATTCAAAAGCCCATAAAATAAATATTTTAAGTAATCAAATTTGATTTAATCTTATTTTTCGGCCATTTTATTGGGGTTTAAGGCGTGCATGTCTAAATGGGCTTTATCGTGGACCCGTTGCAATTTTAACAGAGTAAATAGTTCTTAAATTGAGGTTAAGCTATATAATCATATTCAAAATCCCATAATAAAATATTTTAACTCATTAAATTTGATTTAATCTTATTTGGTGGCCATTTTCTTCGGTTTAAGACATGCATGTCTAAATGGGCTTCACAATAAAGTCGTTGAAATTTTAACCGAGTAAAAATTTCTGAAAATGAGGTTAAGCCATATAATAAAGTTCAAAAGCCCATAATAAAATATTTTAACTAATAAAATTTGATTTAATCTTATTTTGTTGCCATTTTGTTGGGTTTAAGGCATGCATGTCAAAATAGGCTTTACAGTAGACCCGTTGGAAGTTTAACCGAGTAAAAAATTCTGAAAATGAGGTTAAGCTATATAATCATGTCCAAAATCCTATAACTAAATATTTTAAGTCATAAAATGTTATTTAATCTTATTTTTCGGCCATTTTGTTGGGGTTTAAGGCATGCATGTCTAAGTGGGCTTTATAGTGGACCCGTTTGAATTTTAACCAAGTAAAAAGTTCTGAAATTGAGGTTAAGCTATATAATCATATTCAAAATCCCATAATCAAATATTTTAACTCATGAAATATTATTTAATCTTATTTTGTGGCTGTTTTGTTGGGTTTAAGGCACACATGTCTAAATGGGATATGCAGTGGACCCGTTGGAATTTTAGTCGAGTAAAAATTTTTGAAAATGAGGTTAATCTATATATTCATGTTCAAAAGCCCATAACTAAATATTTTAACTGAGTAAAAAGTTTTGAAACTGAGGTTAAGCTATATAATCATATTCCATAGCCCATAATCAAATATTTTAACTCATAAATTTTGATCTAATCTTATTTTTGACCGTTTTGCTGGGTTTAAGGCGCACAAGTTTAAATGGTCTTTAAAGTGGGCCCGTTTGAATTTTAAACAAGTAAAAATTCCTGAAAAAGAGGCTAAGATATATAATCATGTTCTGAAGCCCATAACTAAATATTTTAAGTCATAAAATGTGATTTAATCTTATTTTCTGGCCGTTTTGTTGGGTTTAAGACGTGAGTGTCTAAATGGGCTTTACAGTGACCCGTTGGAATTTTAACCGAGTAAAAAATTCTAAAATTGAGGTTAAACTATATAATCGTATTCAAAATCCATAATAAAATATTTTAACTAATGAAATTTTATTTAGTTTTATTTTGTGGCCGTTTTATTGGGTTTAAGGCGTGCAAGTGTAAATGGGCTAATAGTGGACCCGTTGGAATTTTAACCGAGTAAAAATTTCTGAAAATGAGGTTAGGATATATAATCATGTTCAAAAGCCTATAACTAAATATTTTAAGTCATAAAATTTGATTTAATCTTATTTTGTGATCGTTTGTTGGGTTTAAGGCATGCATGTCTAAATGGGCTTTACATAGACCCATTGGAATTTTAATCTAGTAAAAAGTTCTGAAATTGAGGTTAAGCTACATAATCATATTCAAAAGCATATAATCAAATATTTTATCTCATGAAATTTGATTTAATCTTATTTTGTGCATATTTTTATGGGTTCAGTGCGTGCTTGTCTAAATGGGTTTATAGTGGACCCGTTGGAATTTTAACCGAGTAAAATTTTTTGAAAATGAGGTTAAGCTGTATGATCATGTTCAAAAGCCCATAACTAAATATTCTAATTCATGAAATTTGATTTAATCTTATTTTTCAGCCGTTTTGTTGGGATTTAGGACGTGCATGTCTAAATGGGATTTATAGTGGACACATTCGAATTTTAACATAGTAAAAAGTTCTTAAATTGAGGTATGCTATATAATCATATTCAAAAGCCCATAATAAAATATTTTAACTCATGAAATATGATTTAATCTTATTTTGTGGCTGTTTTGTTGGGTTTAAGGCGTGCATGTCTAAATAGGCTATATAGTGGACCCATTGGAATTTTAACAGAGTAAAAAATTCTAAAAAAGAGGTTAAGTGATATAGTCATGTTCAAAAGCCAATAACTAAATATTTTAACTGATAAAAAATATCTGAAAATGATGTTAAGCTATATAATCATATTCCGTGGCCCATAATCAAATATTTTAACTCATAAAATTTGATTTAATCTTATTCTGTGGCCGTTTTGATGGGTTTAAGGCGCACATGTTTAAATGGGCTGTACAGTAGACCCGTTGGAATTTTAATCAAGTAAAATTTTTTGAAAATGAGGTTAAGCTATATAATCATGTTCCGAAGCCCACAACTAAATATTATAAGTCATAAAATGTGATTTAATTTTATTTTCAGCCTTTTTTTTGGGTTTAAGGCGTGAGTGTCGAAATGGGCTTTTACAGTGGACCCGTTGGAATTTTAACCGAGTAAAAAGTTATAAAATTGAGTTTATGCTATATAATCATGTTCAAAAGTCCATAAATAAACATTTTATGTCATAAAATGCGATTCAATCTTATTTTTCATCCGTTTTGTTGGGTTTTAAGGCGTGTATTTCTAAATGGGCTTTATAGTGGACCCATTGGAATTTTAACCGAGTAAATTTTTTTGAAATTGAGGTTAAGCTATATAATCTTATCCCAAATCCAAATATCAAATATTTTAACTCATGAGATTTGATTTAATCTTATTTTGTCGTCGTTTTCTTGGGTTTAAGGCGTGCATGTTTAAATGGGCTTACAGTGGACCCGTTGGAACTTTAACCGAGTAAAAAGTTCAAAAATTTAGGTTAAGCTGAATAATCATGTTCAAAAGCCCATAAATAAATATTTTAAGTCATAAATTTTGATTTTATCTTATTTTCCGGCCGTTTTGTTGGGGTTAAGGCGTGCATGTCTAAATTCGCTTTACAGTGGACCCGTTGCAATTTTAACCAAGTAAAAAGTTCTAAAATTGAGGTTACATTATATAATCATGTTCAAAAGACCATTACTAAATATTTTAAGTCATAAAATTTTATTTAACCTTATTTTGCGGCCATTTTGTTGGGGTTTAAGGCAATGTCTAAATGGGCTTTATAGTGGACTAGTTGGAATTTTAACCGAGTAAAAAGTTCTAAAATTGAGGTTAAACTGTATAATCATGTTCAAAAGCCCATAACTAAATACTTTAAGTCATAAAATTTGATTTAATCTTTTTTTGCAGCCACCTTGTTGGGGTTTCACGCGTGCATGTCTAAATAGCCTTTATAGTGGACCCGTTGGAATTTTAACTGAGTAAAAAGTTCTAAAATTGAGGTTAAGATGTATAATCATTTTCAAAAGCCCATAACTAAATATTTTTAGTCATAAAATTTGATTTAATCTTATTTTGTGGCCACTTTGTTGTGGTTTAAGGCGTGCATGTCTAAATAGGCTTTACATTGGACCAGTTTAAATCGTAACCGAGTAAAAAGTTCTAAAATTGAGGTTAATCTGTATAATCATGTTCAAAATACCATAAGTAAATATTTTTAGTCATGACATTTGATTTAATCTTATTTTTTGACCATTTTGTTGGGGGTTTATAGCGTGCATGTCTAATTGGGCTTCAGAGTGGATCCGTTGGAATTTTAACCGAGTAAAAAGTTTTGAAATTGAGGTTAAGCTATATAATTATATTTAAAAGCCCGTAATCAAATATTTGAACTCATAAAATTTGATTTAATCTTATTTGTGGCCATTTTGTTGGGTTTAAGGCGTGCATGTCTAAATGAGCTCTACAGTGGACCCGTTAGAATTTTAAGCGAGTAAAAAGTTATTAAATTGAGGTTTAGGTATATAATCATGTTCAAAATCCCATAATAAAATATTTTAAGTCATTAAATTTGATTTAATCTTATTTTGTGGCCATTTTGTTCAGTTTAAGGCACGCATGTCTAAATGGGCTTTACAGTAGACCCGTTGGAATTTTAACCGAGTAAAAATTTCTGAAAATGAGGTTTAGCTATATAATTATGTTCAAAAGCCCATAATAAAATATTTTAAATTATAAAATTTGATTTAATCTTATTTTGTGGCCATTTTGTTCGGTTTAAGGCGCGCGTGTCTAAATGGGTTTTACAATAGACCTGTTGGAATTTTAACAGAGTAAAAATTTCTGAAAATGAGGTTAAGCTATATAATCATGTTCAAAATCCAATAACTATATATTTTAAGCCATAAAATGTGATTTAATCTTATTTTTCGGTCATTTTGTTGGGGTTTAAGGCGTGCATGTCTAAGAGGGCTTTATAGTGGACCTGTTTGAATTTTAACCAAGTAAAAAGTTCTGAAATTGAGGTTAAGATGTATAATCATATTCAAAATCCCATAATAAAATATTTCAACTCTTGAAATATGATTTAATCTTATTTTGTGGCCGTTTTGTTGGGTTTAAGGCGTTCATGTCTAAATAGGCTATACAGTGGACCCGTTGGAATTTTAACCGAGTAAAAATTTCTAAAAATGAGGTTAAGCGATATAATCATGTTCAAAAGCCAATAACTAAATATTTTAACCGAGTAAAAATATCTGAAAATGAGGTTAAGCAATATAATCATATTCCATGGCCCATAATCAAATATTTTAACTCATAAAATTTGATTTAATCTTATTTTGTGACCATTTTGCTAGGTTTAAGGTGCACATGTTTAAATAGGTTGTACAGGGGACCCGTTGGAATTTAACCAAGTAAAAATTTCTGAAAATGAGTTTAAGCTATATGATCATGTTCCGAAGCCCATAACTTTATATTATAAGTCATAAAATGTGATTTAATCTTATTTTTCGGCCTTTTTGTTAGGTTTAATGCATGAGTGTCTAAATGGGCTCTACAGTGGACCTGTTGGAATTTTAACAGAGTAAAAATTTCTAAAATTGAGGTATATAACACTTAAAAAAAGTGTTGGGAGCTTTGCTGGTTGTGGGGCTCGAACCCACAACCCAGTGTATGTTTGGCCGCGTACCCAGCCAGCTAAGCTAAACGCTCTTAGAGTATTGTTTCCTCGAAATTTCTGTTGAATTAAAGTAGGTTGGGGGTACCAAATAATAAATAAACCTGTTGATCATCTTTTCCAGACCATTCAAACCAAATAATCCCCAAAACTCCCAAACCGTTCTTTCACCAAACCCTTTCAGCCATCTTTTTCGGTAGCCATCACCGTCGCAACGTGGCTGTCACCGCTGCCACCACCTTCTTCCTCGTCAAGCTCTGATCAAAACCCCTGAGGAATCACGCTCGGACATCGCGCCGTTCGTCGGGAAATTAAGGTGGAAGTCTCGTCGTTTTTAGGGTTCCAAAACCATTCAGAAATCCTTCAATTCCGACCGCCGCCCTTGCCCGTTGGTGTTTTTGTGGCCTTCATCACCTTCCCCGTCACGAGGCGAGCCAATCCATATCCGTCGATCATTCAACCGACATCGTTCGGCCCTTCGCCGAAGTTAGGCCGATTTGGGTAAGTTAGGTTAGTTTTGAGTTTTCTTTGAGTTTTGAGTGTTTTCTGGGTTGTTAAGGTTTAGTAGAAGAGAGATCCGGCCAAAATGTGCATTTTTGGGCCGTTTTTCAGTCGTGTAGGGCCGTGCGTGAACCCCACACACTACCTAAAGCTAATTCCGGCCACCGTGACCAGTTCACCCGTAAACCGGTATGGTCCATTCTGGTTCAATCTGGTTTAATTTGGTTCAAATCGGTTCAGCCGACCCGACCCGTTGACCCGATCTGACCTGTCTAACCCAACCCATTGATCGCGTTGACCTAGTGAGTTAACTTGACCAAGTCAACTCAGTGAGTCAACCCTACCGAGTCAAACTTTTGACCGCTGACATCAGCTGACCGATGACGTCAGCGTTGACTTTGACCCAAAAGTTAACTTTTCTAAAAATCCCTATTTTATGTTTCTCGACGTCCTGGGTCCGTTTTTGAAGCCTGTTTTGCAAAATTTTGACCCGAAAGTCTCCGAAACTGACCTTGAACCCGAGAATGCATGTGTTTAGTTTTTTAGTTTAAGAGTTGTGATCAAGCTAAAGATTGATTATGGATTATGTTTAATTGAAGGTATTCACATATCTTCGTATTCGAGAGGTAAAGGACGTCGAATTTGGGTTCGAGAATGTTCGAACGTTGTTTCATGGGTTGACTATTATAACAAGGATTCAAGGTAATACTTTACTACCTCTTACATGCTTTACATAACTGGTTGGTATTGGTTAATGCATGAATAAATTTGATTTATGCTTGAATATTTTAAAGTCATACTGATTATGATAGAAAGATAATAATTTGGATAAGACTCAAATGACTCGAATAAGAAATTGATGATCGGTATGCAATCCAAGTTCAGTGAATAATTGATAAAATAATTCACCTTGAACTTCCAATTCAGATTATTTCTTGATAAAAATATCTAATGCTTAGAATGCTTGGATGAGAAATGACAAAAATGCCCTTGAGGTATGAAAAGGACTAAAATACCCTTGACTATGAAAGCGATCTAGAAATCTACACTAGATTTGGTAAAATAATTGATTCATCTGAAAATCTTGATTTTTACTTGGAAAGTTTTGGTAGAAAAGTTTAAACCTTCGAAATTGTAAAGTACTTGGATTTTCTTAATTTCTAAATAAATCTATGAAGATAAGTTTACGGAAAACTATTCGTATGTCTGGGTTATTCTTTGTGGCGTAAAAGATTGAATTGATTGAAGTGATTAAAAGGATTGAAAATGCTAATAAGGCTGAACTAATCGAAATGATCGTACTGACCAAAAAGACTGAAATATCCTCAGGCTCTAATTTCCAAATTAATTGAAATGATGGATATACCCTCAAGAATTGAAATGAATGAATTGTTTGGAAATACCGAAAGTACCTGAATGACTAAAATATTTCAAGCACCAGATTTGCTAAATTTTCTAAAATGATGGATATGCCGTTGAGTTTCAGAAATAAATAAAATATTTGAAAGGATCGAAGATAATCCAGAATGACTGTATTGACCAAAATATATTTGTGCACCAAACTTTCAACGACTAAGACATCCATGACCCCTGGAATAATTAAATTTCCCTCATATCGTAGCATAAGTGTGATAACTGTATCGTTTATCAAATATATAGATATGTCGACTACGTGGTGGAAGGCCGGTAATGATTATGATGGTGATTGGTTCAGATTATGATGCTATTAGTATTAAGGAAATAACGCTCGTGATTCGTATCTATCAGAACTCTGGGAACCACATTAATATGGGTTATGGTTATAGCGAATGATTGTGGAAGTCGGATTAGCTGCTTAAAATCACATGTATTGCAAGTTCAATTTTACCCCCTCTTGGGTTGAATTACCAAATTTCCCTTGAGAGTCAAAATGCCCTTATGAGCAAATTGTCTGGTACTCTCCGAGAATATTTTAAATCCTGAATAAATCTGTTATACTCGAAATCTCGCATAATCATGAAATACTAAAATTTTTGAACAACCATGAAGTACAAAACCCTGAGCACCCAGATGAAGACGATGATTATCGGACTCTTCGAACAAGTTCCTTAGTTCTAAAATTAGTATAGTAAGGATTAAAGTTCAGTATATTCCATCTGTAATTATCAAGGTTCTCTAAGTGATAAATTGAACCATCTGGTGTGTTCCTTGCATGTGTATATTATCTCTATTTTGAAACTAAGACTCTCTCTCTCTGATCTAAACCATGAATCATGTCTGTCTAAAAAAATAATATACCACTATGTTTGATATGAAAAATATGCTCTCTGATTTCTAATACTATGGAAATATATGTATGATTACTGTTTTTCTTATTCCGTCTGTCTACTAAACTATATGATTTGGGTATTTTTGGGATATTATTGAAAATTTGTAGGCTCAGCGCTGGTAAGTCCTTTTGGACCTAAGGCATCCCCTTAGGTAAGCTCCTAGGCTCAGTGGGCCTAGGGTAAGTCTTTCTGTAAGCTCCTAAGCTCAATGGGCCTAGGGTAAGTCTTTCTGTAAGCTCCTATGCCCAATGGGCATAGGGTAAGTCTTTTTGGATACTGTTCTGGATGCTACATATCGGTGTATGGTTGGAGGGTAGTCAGGTAATTAAAATAAAACTTTTTGCTCCCTTTTATAACTCAACCTACTGAATTAAATTACTAAAGACTGAAATTCTTTGTATTCTCCCAATCTACAATTAATGAAATACACAAATTTTCACAGTCCAACTTTCGTAATATGCATCTCATCTGATTTTTCGGACTTTAGGCATCTTGTCTGGTACTCAGGTGATCAGATAAAGACAATCCTATTACCTAAGTATATTGATGTTACGATTAACAATATTTTGAATGGAACCTGTTGTAGCTTGGATCATCGTGTTAGTATTGCTTTGCCAATTACCTAGTTGTGCCTATAACATAAGTTGGTAGTTCTGTATTACTGAGCTTTCCCAAGCTCACGTTGTTTTACCATTGTAGGGTAGAAGAAATATATCATGGTAGTGACCGACATCAGTGTTTGGAGTTTTCTCGGCGTTGCTTTTGGAGTGCGGTACTAGTATAGTAAGTGGTCATGTATGTCAGGTGTTGTTTATGTTACTGTTTGTATTAGTTTTTTGAACTATTGTTATATGTTTAGATGATATCTAAAATGGTATTTTGAACAGAAGTTTGTTTCACAATTTTTAATGTACTTAAAGAAAAAAATATTTTTTTCTTCTTTTCTCTGTATTTTTGTTATGGGTCGCTCTTGTGACCCTAATGTGGCCTTCTAGAATCAGGTGTAACGCACAGCCTGGTCTAGGGGGTTACAGGTTAAGTTATATAATTATATTCAAAAGCCCATAATAAAATATTTTAACTCATGAAATTTTATTTAATTTTATTTCGTGGCCGTTTTGTTGGGTTTAAGGCGTGCATGTCTAAATGGGCTTATAGTGGACCCGTTGGAATTTTAACCGAGTAAAAATTTCTCAAAATGAATTTAAGATATATAATCATGTTCAAAAGCCCATAACTAAATATTTTAAGTCATAAAATTTGATTTAATCTTATTTTGAGGCCGTTTGTTGGTTTAAGGCGTGCATGTCTAAATAGGCTTTACAGTGGACCCGTTGGAATTTTAACCTAGTAAAAAGTTCTAAAATTGAGGATAAGCTATATAATCATATTCAAAAGTATATAATAAATATTTTAACTCATGAAATTTGATTTAATCTTATTTTGTGGCCGTTTTGTTGGGTTCAATGCGTGCATGTCTAAATGAGTTTATAGTGGACCCGTTGGAATTTTGACCAAGTAAAAATTTTTGAAAATGAGATTGAGATATATAATCATGTCCAAAAGCCCATAATCAAATATTTTAACTCATGAAATTTGATTTAATATTATTTTGTGGTTGTTTTGTTGGGTTAAGGCGTGCATGCTTAAATGGGCTTTATAGTGGACTAGTTTGAATTTTAATCGAGTAAAAATCTCTAAAAATGAGGTAAAGCTATATAATCATGTTTAAAAAACTGTAACTAAATATTTTAATTCATAAAGTAGATCTAATCTTATTTTTCGTCCGTTTTGTTGGGGTTCATGGCGTGCATGTCTATATGAGTTTTATAGTGGACCCGTTGGAATTTTAACCAGATAAAAAGTTCTAAAAATGAGGTTAAGCTTTATAATCATGTTCAAAAGCCCATAACTAAATATTTTAAGTCATAAAATTTGATTTAATCTAATTTTTCGGCCATTTTGTTGGGGTTTAAGGCGTGGATGTCTAAATGGGCTTTACAGAGTACCCGCTGGAATTTTAATCGAGTAAAAAATTATGAAAATGAGGTTAAGCTATATAATCATTTTTAGAAGCACATAAATTAATATTTTAAGTCATAATATTTGATTTAATCTTATTTTTTGACCGTTTTGTTGGATTGAAGGCGTGCATGTCTAAATGGGCTTTATAGTGGATCCGTTGGAATTTTTATCAACAACAAATTTTTGGAAATGATGTTAAGCTATATAATCAAGTTTAAAATCCCATAACTAAACATTTGAAGTCATAAAATGTGATTTAATCTTATTTTTCAGCCATTTTTGGGGGTTTAAGGCGTGCATGTCTAAATGGGCTTTACAGTTGACCCGTTTGAATTTTAACCAAGTAAAAAGTTCTGAAATTGAGGTTAAGCTATAATCATATTCAAAAGCCCATAATCAAATATATTAACTCATGAAATGTATTTAATCTTATTTTGTGGCCGTTTTGTTGGGGCTTAAGGCGTGCAAGTCTAAATGAGCTTTATAGTGGACCATTTGGAAGTTTAACCAAGTAAAAAGTTCTAAAATTTAGGTTAAGCTGTATAATCATGTTCAAAAGCCCATAAATAAGTATTTTAAGCCATAAATTTTGATTTAATCTTATTTTGCGGTCATTTTGTTGGGGTTTAAGGCGTACATGTCTAAATGAGCATTACATTTGACTTGTTGGAATTTTAACCGAGTAAAAAGTTCTAAAATTGAGGTTAAGCTATATAATTATATTCCAAATCCCAATATCAAATATTTTAACTCATGAAATTTGATTTAATCATATTTTGTGGTCGTTTTGTTGGGTTTAAGGCGTGTAATTCTAAATGGGCTTATAGTGGACATGTTGGAATTTTAACAGAGTAAAAAGTTCTAAAAATGAGGTAAAGCTATATAATCATGTTCAAAAGTCTGTAAATAAATATTTTAAGTCGTAAAATATGATTTAATCTTATTTTTTGGGTGTTTTGTTGGGGTTTAAGGCGGCATGTCTAAATGAGCTTTATAGTGGACCATTTGGAAGTTTAACCAAGTAAAAAGTTCTAAAATTGAGGTTAAGCTGTATAATCATGTTCAAAAGCCCATAAATAAATATTTTAAGTCATAAAATTTGATTTAATCTTACTTTGCGGCCATTTTGTTGGGTTTAAGGCGTGCTTATCTGAATGGGCTTTATAGTGGACCTGTTGGAATTTTAACCAGGTAAAAACTTCTAAAATTGAGGTTAAGCTATATAATCATATTCAAAAGCCCATAATCAAATATTTTAACTCTTAAAATTTGATTTAATCATATTTTGTGGTCATTTTGTTGTGTTTAAGGCGTGCTTATCTAAATCAGCTTTATAGTGGACCCGTTGGAATTTTTAATGAGTAAATTTCTGAAAATGAGGTTAAGCTATATAATCAAGTTCAAAAGTCCATAACTAAATATTTTATGTCATAAAATGCGATTTAATCTTATTTTTCATCCGTTTTGTTGGGTTTTAAGGCGTGCATGTCTAAATAAGCTTTATAGTGGACCCATTAGAATTTTAACTGAGTAAAAATTTATAAAATTGAGGTTAAGCTATATAATCATATTCCAAAGGCAAATATCAAATATTTTAACTCATGAAATTTGATTTAATATTATTTTGTGGTTGTTTTGTTGGGTTTAAGGTGTGCATGTCTAAATATGCTTATAGTGGGCCCGTTGGAAGTTTAACCGAGTAAAAACTTCTATAATTTAGGTTAAGCTGAATAATCATATTCAAAAGCCCAGAACTAAATATTTTAAGTCATACAATTTGATTTTATCTTATTTTTCGGTCGTTTTGTTGGGGTTTAAGGCGTGCATGTCTAAATGCGCTTTACAGTAGACCTGTTGCAATATTAACCGAGTAAAAAGTTCTAAAATTGAGGTTACGCTGTATAATCATGTTCAAAAGCCTATAAATAAATATTTTAAAGCATAAAATTTGATTTTAACCTTATTTTGCGGCCATTTTGTTGGGGTTTGAGGCATGTATGTCTAATTAGGCTTTATAGTAGACCAGTTGGAATTTTAACCGAGTAAAAAGTTCAAAAATTGAGGTTAAGCTGCATAATCATGTTCAAAAGCCCATAACTAAATACTTTAAGTCATAGAATTTGATTTAACCTTATTTTGCGGTCACCTTGTTGGGGTTTCAGGCGTGCATGTCTAAATGGGCTTTATAGTGGACCCGTTGGAATTTTAACCGAGTAAAAAGTTCTAAAATTGAGGTTTAGCTGTATAATCATTTTCAAAAGCCCATAACTAAATATTTTTAGTCATAAAATTTGATTCAATCTTATTTTGAGGCTACTTTGTTGGGGTTTAAGGCGTGCATGTCTAATTGGGCTTTACATTGGACTAGTTGGAATTTTAACCGAGTAAAAAGTTCTAAATTTGAGGTTAATATGTATAATCATGTTCAAAATCCCATAAGCATGTCTAAATGGGCTTCATAGTGGACCCGTTGGAATTTTAACCGTGTAAAAAGTTTTGAAATTGAGGTTGAGCTATATAATCATTTTCAAAAGCCCATAATCAAATATTTTAACTAAAATTTAATCTTATTTTGTGGTCATTTTGTTGGGTTTAAGGCGTGCATGTCTAAATGTGCTTTACATTGGACCCGTTGGAATTTTAAACGAGTAAAAAGTTCTTAAATTGAGGTTAAGCTATATAATCATGTTCAAAATCCCATAATAAAAATATTTTAACTCATTATATTTGATTTAATCTTATTTTGTGGCCATTTTGTTCGGTTTAAGGCGTGCATGTCTAAATGACCTTTACAGTAGACCCGTTCGAATTTTAACCGAGTAAAAATTTCTGAAAATGAGGTTAAGCTATATCATTTTGTTCACAAGTCTATAACTAAGTGTTTTAAGTCATAAAATTTGATTTAATGTTATTTTTTGACCGTTTTGCTGGGGTTTAAGGCGTGCATACCTAAATGGGCTTTATAGTGGACCCGATGGAAGTTTAACCGAGTAAAAAGTTCTAAAATTGAGGTTAAGTTGTTTAATCATGTTCAAAAGCCCATAGCTAAATATTTGAAGGCATAAAATTTGATTTAATCTTATTTAGCGACTATTTTGTTGGGGCTTAAGGCGTGCATGTCTAAATGGGCTTTACACTGGACCTGTTGGAGTTTTAACCGAGTAAAAAGTTCTAGAATTGAGGTTAAGCTATATAATCATATTCAAAACCCCATATTAAAATATTTTAACTCATAAAATTTGATTTAATCTTTTTTTGTGGCCGTTTTGTTGGGGTTTAAGGCGTGCATATCTAAATGGGGTTTACAGTGGACTCATTGGAATTTTAACCGTGTAAAAAGTTTTGAAATTGAGTTTAAGCTATATAATCATATTCAAAAGCTCATAATCAAATATTTTAACTCATAAAATTTCATTTAATCTTAT